>MU179297.1:0-158258 GCA_016767475.1 Suillus weaverae
CGGATCCGGAGCGCGGGATATGACAAACACTTTGTTACTGAGGCCTGCCAATTTTTATTAGAGAAACTGGTGTTTGAGCCCTAACATCCTGCTAGTAGCTACTATTGTGTACCAGTTTACAAGGACTTTGGCATCATGATGGTCTCGTCACATTTGTACCAGCTTGAAGGACTCAGCATCAATACATGTACTATAGAATATCTGTCCATCACTCACAAATAAACAGGAGCTGGCATAGAGACAGGACACAAGTTGCATGTGAAACGAGGTGAGAAGGATATGAAAAGACTGTCACAAGATGGTGGGAAATGGACTTACTTGTCTGTGTTGTGCTTGTAAATATCATCCCTGAGCGTGATATAATGACTTGGCCTGCTAGTAGCTGAAAACGAGGTGAGAAGGATATGACAAGACAGTGGTGGGAAACAGACTTACTCATCTGTGTTGTGCTTGTAGATATCATCCCTGAGCATGTACATATAATGACTTGGCCTGCTAGCTGTATAAACAATCAGCTGATACAAAGACAGTGCACAGATTTGATTAAGAAAGGAAATGCGCACCGCACAAGGTGCAGAACATGCAAATAATAAATGTGCAGGTGTTACACCATATTTGAAATGGGTTCAAATAATAGAGTCATGCTTGAAATTGCCATAGAAATATGGTTGCAATAGTATTGCAATGATCTTGCAATGGTATGGCAACACCTATACTTCCCATATTTCCTTCTTAGTAAAGAGGAGAGACAAGGCTGAAATTCCTGTCCACTTTAGTAAGCTAGGAATCCATTTGTACAGAGCACTGCCAGTACATACCAGCAAAAAAAATGACCTCAGTGCTCTGTATTTACTGTTAGAGTCAGAGGAAGCAGAAGTGTTGGACTAAGAATGAGTATAATGTTAAATGATATTGGCCGATGTGGTGCATGTCCCTCAATGGTTTCAGAATGATATGTTTTATTCCTATTCTACCTGTTACAGTCACCCTATTCTTTTCTCATCCAGGCTACCATGTCATTATATTGCATTATTCTATGATAGTTACAAGACACTTGCAATGCATTTTGCTCCTTACAGAACTGCACACTGCTCATGATTTTCAAAAGTACTATATAGCCAGCTTCTCCATGCTTCTGATCATCAATGCTTTTCCCCACCATGATGCCAGTCTGCCACCTACCACTAGCATTTAGGCTGGAGTCTTATTGTCTTTCTCATGCCAGCACATACGACTCATGGAGGATGTCTGGGAAATGGAAACTCTAGGTCTAGTCTATGTAGAGTCCATTCTGGGTCCTGTCTGGATCCTGTCTGGGGGTGTGTCAACTGCCTGGCCAGACTGAAGTGGAGTTTAATTCCCAATTGGGATGTATGTAGTATGACTCAGATTGGAAGTCATGCGTGACCACTATGTCAGCCCCTAGCTTATTAACATTCATCACAATGACCATGCACCCAGTGGGGCCATGGATGTTGCCACTCTGTTTTTGGGTCTCTCCAATGAACCTGAACTTGCAGGCCTATCATATTTGTCTTTAACCTACTTCATTCACTTAGCTAGTATGATCAAAGATGACATCCTCCTTCCTGAGTGTCATTCTCAGGGTGGTGCCAGGAATAAGGGGCAGTTGAGGTAGGGGCACTGGAAGTGAAGCCATGATGGAAATAGGGGGGTGGTGGCAGTGAGGAAACAGCAAGCAAGAGAGTGGCAGGTGGGTCAAGATGAGGGCACATCAGGAAAACCCTTCCATCTAAACCTAGAGCTTTTTAGAGAAATTTCCAACAGTTAGGAAAATTAATGGTAACTAGCTCTAAGAATGATAGTCTAGTGCAAGCTAATGATAATTATTGGCAACTAGTGCAATGTCACAAAACTATGTTGATCCAAGTATGTATTTACATAAAATGATGAACATTCATCAAGAACATTAGCAGAAGTCCATTCACAAGGAGCTATAGGGCCAAAACATGGAATTAAATGGGCACTACAATGAATGTTGCTGATTGGTACGATGCTGGCCACTCATTCTCTGTTTTTGATGATGTGCAAGACCTTGTGCAAGCTGGGTTTTGGTCAGGTACATGGAAGGCAGAGAACTATTCAACATAGGCAAGATGTTTTGGAGGCTGGAATGAGGATGGGAAAAGTATGGGGATGGCTTTGAGAGGGATTGAAAATATAACACAGACTTGTGCAATTCAATATCCTGAATAGTAACCACTGAATACCTGTCATTTTGCATAGCATGATTCAGAGTAGCTCACCTTTGATGCTGAGTGACCCGCCTGTGCCATCATTAATGAACACAGTATCAAACCATGGTGCAATGCTGTCAGATGCAAATATTCTTGAATGTCTGGGATGTGCATGCACACTATTAACTGTCACCAGAGGATCACCATGGCCATGAACATCAACCGAGAGCCATTTCACCTTGTGAAAGACTGGCACAGTTTGAAATGGGATGTGTATATCAGCTGCCTGATCTTTGAGTTGCCTAGCTGTAATGGTAGTATTGGCAGGAAGGGTAGCTTTTGCAATATAATGTGCGAGAGATTCATGGAAGTGCATAGCACCATATTCATTCACAACCTTGTCCAATGTGACTGCCTTGAGGCTAGGATGCTTTGTCATTGTCTGTGTGTGACAAAATGACATCTCCAGAGGATGGGGCTGATGATGCAAATGTGTGGTGCCTTCAATGAGTCTCCATTGAAATTTTTTTTCATGGTGTAAAATTTTCTCCCTCCATTCAAGCCAAGTTGTTATTTGCACAAACTCATTCTTGTGGTTTGTAGAGTGATAAGCATCTTTAGCAAGGTCAATGTGAAGATGTTCGGTGTATTCAGTGTTGTAATTATCCATGGTGCCATACATTCGAATCATGTGAGCATGGTGAAGTGTGAAATGGAGCTTTGGCAGGCTGAAGGAGTTCTGAATGCCAAGGTTGATAAAGATTTCCTTGTTGTCATGGAAAAGGTTAAGTGCTTCATCGAGTAATACCAGTGTCTCAGAACTGTGACAAGGATACTGAGCAAGATATAAAAAATCTAGCAGACCATGAACAGCACTCCCAGAACAGGTGGACAATAGGCTTGATGCCAGCATCTGCATCTGCACATGCATGAACAAAGGCCAATCCACCTTCATCAAGAGCACAGAGGGCATCAAGTACTGTGCCAAGGTCTCATGGTTGCCAGTTTGCAACACTTGTCGGAAATTTGCAAAACCTATTTCAATGCTCTGTTGTTGAGATGTCATTGAAATTGCTATCGGCATGATAATGTAAGATTGCTCACTGAGTTTCAATGCATCGCAAGGCGATTGCAAAGTGCTTGCAACACATCTTTCCTTGTATTTGTGCTCCCACCATCTGTATGTTTCTATTTCCTTGCTCATATTGATTCTGTAGCTACCTCCTGTATATCTGCTAACATTATGGGCTCCGACCGGGCCAAACTCTGTGATCTGTGTGAACAGAGCATCAAACCATGTGGTTGGGCCACTCATCGAAAGGCCTGTGAGAAGAATGCCCAAAAACGAGCGCAAGATCAGCATGTTGTGGAATCAATCAGGCAGCGAAAAGGTGTGTTTTGAGTTACTCTAAATAATTTGACATCTAAACCTAGCTGCAGCAGCAGATCCAAACATTGTGCTTGAGACACAGCGCAAGTCTTGCCCTTGGTATCAATGCATTGTGTCCATTTTACTTAGTTTAAATATTTGTTCAGTTGCAACAGGCCAGCGAGTCCCTTCACTGAGTTCTCATGGTGTTGAATATCCAAACCCTATTTTCGGTGAGTTCAATGATTTCCGTGATTATTTTGATTGTATATTGTTAACATGGATATTAGAAGATCAAGCATCTTTCCCCGCTGATGATGGGGACCTTGAATACTGTGAATTCCAGCTCAACAATATTAAGGTTGAACATCACCCAAAGAGCAGGATCCCAACCAAAGTTGAAGCTTTTGGCGATTTCAAGCACCATCCAGTCCATCATTCCTTGTGGTCAGCTCCTGAGCCTGATGCACAGCCTTGGCGTCCCTTCAAGTCTCGTTTAGAGTTCGATGTTGCTGAAATTGCCCTCAAAGCGGCCCTCAATAATGAACAGACTGACCGTCTCCTTGACATCTGCCGCTGCTGTGTGCAGCAGTCAGAGAAATTCATGTTCCATAACCACAAGGATATTCGTGCTAAGTGGGATGCAGCATCTCAGCATCTAACAGGGGTTGTCTTGCCCCTTGCTGGATGATTCATGTTGGACTAATTTTTGGCTTCAGTTTATGAAAAATGTTATTTCGGTCCCCTTCACTGATAAATCTTGGGACTTTGATGTCTACTATCGTGATCTTTGGGAGTGGGCTACCGACCTCCTCCACAATCCTGATCTATTTCCTCATTTTCATTTCAATGCTCAGTGCTTGTCGAAGTTCAATGGCCAGTTGTTCAAACAATTTGTAGACGAGCCCTTTACAGCTCAACATTTCTGGGATGCTCAAGTGTGTACCATTCTTGTACTGTGTGTAGTGATTTTGATCATGTTTTAATGTATTCCATAGTTGCAGCTGCCAGGTGATGCTAAGCCCCTCGCATTCATCTTGTATGCGGACAAGACAAAACTATCGAGTTTCGGTACTGCAAAAGGCTACCCTGTTGTTGCACATTTAGCAAACTTACCCACTGACATTCACAACAGTCAGGGAATGGGTGGTGGTTACATTGTTGGGTGGCTTCCTGTGGTATGATGCATATGTCTGAATCACGTCTATTACTTAATACTAAGTGGATTCATGCAGATGAAGGAAGACAAACAACACTCTGGCAAGCCAGCATGGGCTAACTTCAAGGCTACAGTATGGCATAAGTCATTTGAAAGGATACTCTCTTCGCTAGCAGAAAAATCGAAAATGGGACAATGGTTGGAGTGTTTAGATGCCGTTCAGCACTGGTTTTTTCCATTAGTACTAATTTTATCATCCGATTTCGAGGAACAGTGAGCTTTGAACTTTAAGATTGACCTCCCACTAACTTACCATGTTTCAAGGTTGATGATGTCACTTACTCATGGTGTCAGGTCCCTGTGGCCATGCCCAGTTTGTCTTGTTCCACACAATAAACTTTCTGATACATTGTGTCACTATCCACATCGCACATCTCGTGACTCACAGGCTATCCTAGTGACTGCACGAGAGAAGGAGACCACAGAGGAGAGGGAGGAGGTACTAAAAGGATATGGACTTTGTGATGTCCTGGTGAGCTTATCTTTACTCTCCTGGACCTGCTGCATTGTTTTAATGTCATCATAGAATTCATTTTGGACGCTGTCCTCCACAGATGTACATCGTGCACTGTCTTGGGACAAGCTGCACTTTCACTCCGGTAGTGAATGGTCCGATCACCTCTGGGTCGAGCTTCAGAAGCATGTTAGTGGTCTCAGACGAGAGAAAGTGTCTCAAGTTGACAAGAAGTAATGCTATTTTCTATGATATTTTGATTCAGACTTGAGCTGACATGAATTAACACAGCTATCAAGCATTTCCCTGCTGGCAAGATCAGAAACATCCAAACCAGGTGATGAATATTTCATTTACAGACAACTCAGTGCACAAAGACATTTCGAAGGTTTGTCATTCAATTTTTTGCACTCCCTCGAGTCTAACAAATTCCTACTAGATGATAATATATGCTACTCACGATATTCTGACAGAGGCAGACTGTCCTCTTGGTTACCTGCTCCTCCATTGTGTCCATCTTTACATTGGGCTTGACATGTATGCCTCACTCGAAGTTCACACAGCTGAGATGATTAGCAGTGGCCAACATACACACTGCGCATTTTCAGCCCTTTTGCAGGTATGTTACATGCATGTATTTATGCCACCAATAGTAGTCACTTAATCACTTTCAGCAATATATCAATAAAACAGCCAATGAGAGCGACAAAATTGGAATTTTCCAAAGTTACATATGGACCTGCATATTTTTGATGATGTCGAAGCAAAAGGAGCAATGCGGAATTATAACACAAAGCCGAACAAGAAAATGCATGGCTCATTAAAGGATTCATATTTACTGCACACAAACTTTCATGATATAGCAGAACAGGTGTGTTTTTAATAAACCTATCTACTAATAGCATCATTCAAATGTAACAGATCCTCTGCATCAATACGTGGCAAGTGGTTGCAGATCATATATGCTGCTGATTATTTGAGTTTGATGAGCATCAATGTCAAGTACACGAAGAAGACTTACTGGAGCAAGAAGGCTTCCTTGCCAATGTCGTCGATCACCCTATCTCAACAAGCAACTTCTTCCATGTGAAACTTGGATCAAAATAACATCCGCAGACCTTTGATGCAATTGAGGCAGCTCATCAGGACAACCAAGCCTTTGGTAATTTCCGTGTCAAGCTCAATAACTTTCTTGATGTTCTTTTACCCTCATCGAACATACCACTGCCTGAAGGCAAACACATTCATCTCCGAGGAACTAATGAGGTACGTTTATCTCAGCTTGTTGTTTTTGCTATGCTGACATGTACATGCAGGTTACGGAGCACCGCTTTATTCATATCAACTACAAATCAATGGTTGATTGGTGCCAGCATACAGATTACCTTCATTGCAATCCCCTTTTCTTTGGTTCTCCGCGCTTCGACTGCATCTTCATTCAGCTGACAGAAAATAAAGTCATTCTTGGCCGGCTGATCTTCTGTTTTGAATATCTGGTTGGGGATCGCAGGTTTCCCTTGGCTCTTATCCACCCCTTTGATGCTCCCACTGGTTTGCGCCCTCGAAAGGACAAGGATCTCAACCTTTTCAGAGCTCGAGCAAGACCACGAGCACAAGCCCAGTTTTTTTCTGTTAGATCTATCATACACGGAGCACTTCTCATACCAGATGGACCTTCTGATTATCTCATAGTTGATACTGCAGATACTGACATGTTTCTTCGCATGAAGATGATGCATCTAGAGGCAGGGCACATTGTGCGTGTTTGATGTCAGGGTTGAGCATCCACTGCCAGTGGCCATATTACTAGTAAGTCTAGGACACCAGAATGCATGCAATGCAACCATCTGACTCTCGACCTACAGCAACCATGAAATGGTTCATGGAATGTCATCGACTGGACACTCCATGAGCCGAAGAGTTTATTGGCCTGGGCAATTCCCAACCATCAACATACACAAGGGTCAGCAATTAGACAATCAACCGGTTTCTCAACCCACTGGATGAATTGACTCATCGGAGTCATCACTTTGATCAATGCATGCAAAAAACTTTATACCATGCCTCATCCCCCTCCCTACTTCTCGTAGCATCTTGTCCCTGTGAATACCCTGAGCGAACGCCATCATCTCCATCTACCTCTCGTCAGCAACCCCCAAATTCTAATCTGCCACCTGTTCCTTCCTGCAGCAACATCTCCGCATAAGACTCACCTCATACCCCATCAAGCAACCTCTCATCCCTGCGAACACCCTGAGTGAACGCTGTCATCTCCATCTGCCTCTCATCAGCAACCCCCTGATCCTATGCACTACCTGTTCCTTCCCGCAACAATGTCTCCACATAAGACTCACCTCGTACCTCATCTGGTGCATCTCATCCACATGAATACCCTGAGTGAATGCTGTCATCTCCATCTGCCTCTTGTCAGCAACCCCCAAATCCTAATCTGCCATCCGTTCCTTCCCGCAACAACATCTCCACATAAGACTCACCTCATACCTCATCAAGCACCCTTGGAATATGTTGCGGGCTCAGACACCTGAAGATGAGGAAATGGAAGATGTCAAGGACGATGTTGCTGAGTTGCACCCAATTCCTCGCGGGAAGAAGTGTGATCATGCTGAGGCTGGCTCGACATTCAGCGATGATCAGATTGACAGGCTAATATGGAGATCTACATGGAAACTTGGCTGACAGAGGAACAATACAAGGACACTGAGGAATGGCAAGAGTATTCCCTATCTTGCCTACTCTACAAATTGCCCCTGCAGCACTGGCACCCTCATTTGCCCCACCCACAACACAACCTCCTACCACCACCGCACCTACCACAGCATCCATAACTTCTATGCCCAACTTCTTCACCAAACCAGCTATTGTGTGTACTGACGTCGCATAGGCTATCGTACACTCCATATGAGACCTTTGACCGCTTTCTTGGACAGACCATGAACATCTTCTGGACATGGGATGATCTCATCAAGGAGTTCACAAATGTCGCTCGCGAGGTTATGCGCAAACACAGAGAGAAGTTTGTCCCCATCAAAGATGTGGGTGCACACACAAAACTGCAGGAGCGGACAAGGTATCTGTGCGACTGGAGGAAGCAGCACGAGCAGCTGGCTGTGATGACAGGGCCCACGAAGGGTTTGGGGAGCATGACTAAGGAGGTGGGCAGAATGGATATGGAAGAAGAAGTGAAGGAGGCATATGAAGTAGTGAAGTGCATTGATGTTCTCGATGTTTCTGTCGGTGAGCACCTGAATTTGACATGTCATCATTGGAGTCACCTCACTCTCTTCTTCCAGGTACCACATGCGATCATGAATATGGCGAAAGATGTGAAGTGAGTATATCCTCATGCTGTCAGTCTTATGGAGACCATCAGAATCTATGGGCAGACTCTGGACCTGGTGGAGAATAACATGAGCATAGAGCGGTTGGTGCTGAATATTGGAATGAGGCTCAGCGGATGGTTGCCAAAGGTGATCATATTTGGACCATCAATTCATCGGACTCTGACGTTTTTTGTCCAGGTATGAATATCAGGTGGGATTACTTTGTCAACCAATACAACACTGTGCGGTATGTGACCAGTGCTGATGGATGCAAGAACCAGCATATCCAATTTGTGTGGGAGTTTGTGAGCATTGTGTCAAGATAAGACCAACAACGTCATTGACCTATATCGCAACATTCTTCGAGTAGTCGAGGATCTTGCAACATGCCCTTATACTACTGAGGCATTTTCCGATCTTCTGGCCAGGATTCAAGCTGCGGTGGGTTCCTCCTCATCATCATATCTCTTCAATCACTTAGGCAACTCCCTTGCACATTGGCAACAGCTTCTGACAGATCAAGAAAATGGCCAACATTTGACATGCCCAAACTCCTGCAGGCCTTGGCATGCCTCATTGTCCTTACCTCTTGCACCAATGAGTCAGACGTCTCATCCACTGGGAGCTAAGAGCTGAACTGGAGGCCCACAAAACATAAGAGACCAGCCTATGATTCAGATATTACACACTGATTATTACTTGTGTGCTGATTTGATATGTTGTAAGGTCAGGCTATTATGCCTTCATTATTAATATGCAGTTGGAGCATAGACACATTTTGTTCTTGGCACTGATATATTGTTGCATCTTCGGCTGCAGAACACATGAGGTACGACGCAAGACTTTTGCATTATATACTACGCTGTTGTGCTGATTCAGACTACTCTCTCGTCTCCCCCAGTTCATTTAGCATCATGTCTCATCTCTCTAGGAGCACATCTGACTCGGAAGATGAATGGGATGGAGAACCAACCATTGTATCAGTTGCAATTCCAGGGCCGAATGCCTCAAAGGGAGACCTCATGGAGGTATGTTCCAGATGTTAGACTACGTTACCTGTCTAACTCTTCTCTCACTCCAGGCACTCAAGGCACTGCAGGTTCAGGTCCAGAAGCTTGTCAAGGACAATTGTACTCTTCGTGAGGAAAACAAAGTTCTTATTGCCGAGAAGCCCAAATGCAAATGTTGCACGGAAGCACCTGACGAACTCCTGGCCCACAAGCAAACAATAACACTTTATGCTCGCAAATATGGCATGACCATTGAGGTGTTCCCTAATGCTGAACTTCTCAGTAAGCAACGCCCTGAGAATCCGACTCCATTCAACAGCCAAGACCAGTACTTGACAGCAATAACCCAGGAATCAGCATTTCTGGATGAACTATTCCAGCACTTCCCTAGTTGCTTACACAGTGTCATGGAAAGTTCGTATTTCAGCAATCTCGTAAGTATTTTCTTTTGATATGTGTTTTAACTGACATTCATCCTGCATGACCAGGTAACGAAGTGCATTTCTGAGGCTCGCTCATCAGAAATCAATAAACTGCATGGTGTCGTGGGGATATCTTTGGCCTTCCAGGGATGTACTTCAACAATACAAACTACCGCAGAGCTGATGTTGCAGAGATATGGGACATGCTTGGAGTGTCGGCGAGGAATCCAAAGTACAAGACTTTCCTGCCAGTCCTGTTTCTCGGAATGCAGGAAGACCCATCCTTAAAGACCATGTTCGGAAACTGGGAGCTTTTAGCTAAGGTATGCTTTTCAGCTGATGAGTGTCTTATTACCGACTGCATGATGATGTATCCCTGAATAGATTCTGAAAGTTGCACTACATGGCATTACTTCACTTCACCAAGAGACAACTGGTGGACCAAAGACAAATGCCTGGAAATGGAACTTCGAACATGTCACACCAGGATCTATTGTGTGGGCCGCCGTCATTGTGAGCCATCATCTATGCTATGTTTAATGGTGTTGCTCAGTCAATGTCACAGTCAATCTTTCTGCTATTGCCCGACACAGAATTTCAGAAGTCTGGCTTAGGAAAGTCATCCGGTATCAACTACAAGGATCTATTCTTCCACTATAAGAAGCTCTTGCTCATGAAGTGGGATAGCCGTCGCATTCAGACCATTGTGCAAAACATCAACCAAGATGTTTTCGGCTCCATGAAATCTTCTGCTTCTGCAGCTGGTCAGGAAGATCACTCCAGCGAAATAATTTGTGCCATAAATGCACTCGATATGGATACTGATAGCAAGTCAGATGTATCTACCCCATCTTCTGAAGTGCAGGGTGCTGCAGCCTCTCGGTCTGACATCATTGAGGTGGTGCAGCCTCCAGAATGCCCCACACCCACTCTCAGCACTGTTTCCTCTATTAGTACTCTCAGTGCTGCTTCCATAAGGCATGTTGAAGTACCTATTCAGGGTGTCGCAGCATGCCCAGTGGCTACTACTACAGTCGTAGTGCAGGATATGGATATTGGACAGCAACCAGCTCAAGGTAGAGGAAAGACTAGGACGAAGAAGCCTGCAGCTGAAGGTGTTCGTCGTGGTACTCGTCAGAGATAGTTATTAAATTTCATTTTGTACCGTTGCTCTTAAATTTCATGTCACATTAGTTTGAACTCATGCCCTCCAAGTGTCAAGCTTAGACTTGACTTATTGATACTACCTTATATGTAGTAAGAGTAGTACTTCATATACAATGGGAGTTCCATATATGTATATAAAAGCCCTTTAGTCTAATGGTTTTACTGTGGTAAGTCCCAAGCATCACATGACCTTAAGCTTAAGCTAATAAACACTAGACAGTCAAGTGTTCGAATCCCACCGGGTACAAACTAGACAAGTCAGTAATACAAACCTAATACAATAATAATAATAGCGAACTAATAACCATATAATAGCACCCAAAACATAAGAAAACTGGTAAGTAATATAAATACAAATGTAATAGGACCATAGGAAGATAACACCATAAAATGATAAGATAACTACAGTAACGCAAGATGATAGAAAGGGGCTTGTGAGATAAGGCTGGTATTCCAAGAGACTAATTTTATCACAATTGCGAGGGCATCATTGCAACCGGTTGCAATACAAACAATCCATTACAATGACTAAGATTGATTGCAACAGATTTCAATGACCATTGCAATGGGCATTGCAACCATGATTGTAATGGCCATTATAAGATGTACTCTATTATTGGAAGCCATTTCAAGCAGAGATTTGTATTTAAGCCTTTCAATGCTTTGTAATGCATTGAAAGCTAAATTAGGAATTTCTGACACTGGCTGCTAGACTAAGCTTGTTGGAGGGAACATCACAGTTTGCACATTGAGTAGTCTTGACTCCGGTAGCTAAAACTTGCTCTGGGTAGTCTCCCGCAAAGCATGTGAATAGAGGATGACCTTGATGCATTGCTCCATCACCACTTCACATATCAATCCCATTGAGGCCAGCAACTGCAAGTGGAGTGAGCACATGTCCCACACAAGCATGGTAGAGATTGGCAAGCATGCATCTGCAAGCAGCTTTGTTAGTAATATGTTTGAGGTGAGTGGTTGGGAGGTATGCAAGAAGGACATGTGCCTGGCATGACAGTTTCTGATGAATCTCCTTTGGAATATTTCTGATAGTCATATACTGTAGATGGGGTATGCTGTCTTGTTGCAAAACATCGTAACTTGAGTCTTGTCTGATGAAATGATGACAGGAATTATTATAGCACCAGGGTGCTCATGGTCTAAGTGTTTCTAGGAAGAATACAATGTTAATACTAGTACTGCAAGCTTGCAAAAGGTAGATAGTACCAACCTGACTATTCCACCACCATTTTCCTGTGTGCATCTTGTGATACAAACAAATTGTCTCATCTTCATCAGCATAATGGTGTTTGGGTGCAAAAACAAGAAAGTCAGCAAAATTTGGATCACTAAAGAGAGCCTTGATACATTCAATGATATCATGATAATAGATGTCAAATGCTTCATTGGCGACAATGATCTGATCATGTTTAAATTTGGGATGGCCTGGAAGTTCTTCGTCAATAATCTTATTCAGTTCCCATGCATTCTTGAAGGAGAGTCCAATTTTTTCGCTTAGCTGGAGGTGCTACAATTAAATTGATCCTGGTGTTTGATAGAAACATGGACTTACACCATCAATAGAGAGAAGCTCTGAAAATGCAGTTGAGCTGGAACCTCATAATTTTGCCCATCATGCCATCTTCAAATCAAGCTTTGAGGCAAATGGAGCATAGATATTATCTGCACTCAAGTTGTTGAGCTGTGCATAGTAGGTTGCATTGCTCAGCTGCTTAGTGACTTCAGTAGGCTGTCCAGCTTGTTGATCAGGGTAGCAGACGACTATAGGTACCTCTTCACATTCATGAAGTTGCTGCTGTGCCATATCTCAAGCATCTTGACATTGCACATCCATGGTAGGCGGGTGTGAGGCATCATTGTGCTTGTCACATGCAGAATGAATTGCAGGTGCTGGTACTACAGGAGGTTCCCATTCATCATGATTGGTGATGTCATGATCTGAATCATCTGCATCCACAGGTGCATTGTTGACATCCCCCTCGTCATCTGACCCTGGCCATGCAAGCTCATCCTCAGCATATGTTCCAAAAAAATCACCTTCAAAGTCTGGTGAATGATTTTGATCAGGCACATCTCTGAGATCTATATCTCCATCGTTCAGTGGGTCTGGAGCAAATTGCTGTGAGGAAAGGTAGATAGCACAACAAGCAGAATTGGTGGTTTTAGCGAGATGCTGGCTATAGCCAGTTATTGATGCAAGCTTTTTATTGCAGGCAGCACATATCATTTCAGGCATGTTCTGTGTAAATTTGATGAAAAAATTGAACACTAAATGACCAAAAATTACTTACAACTTGTTACCCAACAGTAAGAATGAATGAGAGGTATGTGCAGGTCTGACAGTCAGAGCAGGAAAGGTGATGTTACTAGTGTGTAAGAGGTGAGGCTCTGCCGAAGTAGTACATCTGAGCAATGAGCATGTTGGGTAAAGCAGTGATGGTATGCCATATGCAACATTGGCTGAAAAACACAGGTCTTCCTGTCAGCCCTGATCTTGCAGCACTGAAAGCAAACATAAGACTCATTGAGCACATCTGCATGCTGGTACAGATAAATGACTTTTGCCAAGCACAGTAGTTAAACATGCCAAACATAGAGGGTGGTAATGGAGTTGGGAGCACTTCTTGATACTCTGTAAATGGAGGAAATGCCAATGCCAAACATAGAGGGTATCTTCTGACCCAATCTCTGTCACCGGGTGTGTCCTGCCAACACCAAGAATTCACTACAGCAATCCTGCATCTAGTAGACCTGTGGTGATGGAGAGGAGAATCTTGATAGCCTGTAAATGTAGGAAATGTCATACTGGACTTATGTCTGATTGACATGTCACAAAGGTCCAGCTGTCCCCAGGCCAATAAGGGAGCTCCATGTTGGCAGGACCATTACCAGGGATGAAATGAGGGCGCACACTAGGATTACTTTGTGAGGCTGTGTTAAAGTTTCTGAACATAAACTCACCTAATAGCAAACTAAGCTGGACACGGAAATGGTCAACCCTGGCTCAGCATTATGGTATAATAAGCAGACTGTTCAAAAAAAAACTCACTCGGTCCAAGCACAATGCAAAGCAAAAGATCAGGCTCTAGATAATCCAGGTAAGCATGCATTGTCACCATACAAATTCACACTCACGAGGATGACATTTCATGGCAGTATAGGGACCACTCCAAAGCAAGAAATCATGCAAGCATGAATGCTCACCCACTGATGATGTTGCTTCTATCCCAAATTGGGTGAAGTCAGTCAAAAGTAAGTCATGATTACTAGCCCATATGTCAAGATGACTTACTGTGATAAATGCAGGTGGCGGAATAAATGCAAGGGCACCACTGGTGGTACTACCTCCCCAGGCTGTCAGAACTAACAACAGCAAAAACCACAGTAAGTCTCGGTGCCTGCAAAAGCAAAACTTGCTTACATATTGATCAGAACAGCCACCACCTTCTCTTGAATCAAAATCTGAGGACAATGTGGAGGTTAGTAAACCTCAGCGCTCTAAGAAGGGTCAGCATTGCATGTTGCGTGATGTGACACACTTACTAATAGTTGAAAGTTGTAGCTCACATTGTTGCTAAACAGTCAGACGTCAATTCAGACAGTGCTAGCAAGCAGAGTACATCTGATTCCGGAACCGAAGAGTCGGACATGGACTCAGAGTCAGTCAAGAGCATTGCAGAAGCTCTATTTGGAGAGGTGAGTTGGGACTCTGCACTGCATTTGATATCAACTTACATAATCTGTGCAAGGTTCCCACAATCATCAGTGCACAGGCAAACCACCAGCAAAAACCTGCAAAGAGAGGAATATCTGAGTCTGGCAGACCTCAAAAGACCACAAATACTCAGTACTGGTCACCAACGCCTCCACCACCTGTATGGGGCTCACAATACCAATACAAGCCTTTGCATGTGAAAGAGAAGAGATGTGCTGCAGAAGTAAGAAAATATTTTGCCACTCCTACTCCAAGTCTACTCAAACAAAAACTCACTCAACAGATCCCCATGTGGGACTCTATCATGATGAGCTCATCATTTGAGTCACAGCCTCCCAAATGTGCTAGCAAGAGCCACAAGCCCTCTGCCATAGAAGTCAAAGAAGACGAGGTTGAAGATATTTCTACCCTTGATATCAAACCTGAACCCAATGTATCTCTCCAAGTTAGCGCCATGGCTGATCTTGTTTACATGAAGACCAGGTCTGTGTGGCTTACAGACCAGAACATAGAACTTCACAAGGTGATCCAACATGGTATTCTTGAGGTCAAGGCATACATCGCCTTCAAGCATGGGTACCCTGAACTCATGGCCAAGAACTCATATGCATGGGAAATCCTACTGCAGGCTGCAAAGCGCCACAAGACAGAGCCGATTGAAAAACAGATGTATGTGGATGATGACTATCTATCAGCACTCGCCACTCTAGTAAGTTATTTGTCTTACTGCAAATTGATATTGACACCTGCCATAGATTGATGCTCATGTGAGCCTCTTTTGCTCTGATATCAAGGACACTGCCTGTAAAAGTACCCTGGGCTACTTCTGACTCGGTCACAACTGTGATGCTATCCTTGACTGTCTCCTTGCAAGTCATTCCTATATTTTTCTGCAGATATTTGATGTTGGTTTTTTTTCAGGTGCATTTAACATCACACTGACACCTCACATCAAGGCAGATGGTCTTCCTTCCCCAAAATGCCAGAAACCATATCAAGGGCCACCTGTGATTGACACTCTATATGAAATATTTTTCAAGAACATGAAGTCAGTTGGCTTGCAGTTTGCTCAACACTTTGTCGACATTGCGAAGAACAAAGCTGGTCAGCCAGAAATCCTCATCCCCATGTTGGCCATAGTCAGCACAGCTGTAAGTTTTCATTCACACTCATTTGCTCATCAATCCAATTATTCATTTCTTATTCATTGTTAGATTCATGCTGCTCTCATTGCAAAGAAAAACAAGGTGGGCAATGATTTCAAATTCACCAGCAATCAGTTCTGTGATATCTATACATACCACATGGCATTGTTGGAGAAAATCCAAACATTGGCTCCCATCAAATTTCACAAATTGATGGCTGATATCTACGAGGAGGTCCAGTAAGTCTACATC
The DNA here is from genome assembly GCA_016767475.1 of Suillus weaverae. Lineage (NCBI taxonomy): Eukaryota > Fungi > Basidiomycota > Agaricomycetes > Boletales > Suillaceae > Suillus > Suillus weaverae. The sequence goes on from MU179297.1 coordinate 16,311, forward strand.
TAAGTTGTTGTCCATGTTGCTGACCTAGCATTGCTTCCAGGCACTTCCATCACAATGCAACTGGAGCCTATGACCAAGATGTTGACCTAGCACTCTTGGACCTTGATGGCATGAATGATGAGTAGGATACCTCACTCACATGTCATGGTCTGCAGGACATCAAATTTTCAAGGCCATGTTCCATAATCATTGATACCACTCTGATATATCACCACTCGAGCACTATATTTCACAAGTCACTATATTTCACCAGTCACTATTTCTCACTGGTCGCTATATCTCACCAGTTGCTATATTTTCTTGTCTGTTTTTGCTCACATGAGTCCTAGCTACATTACTGCATTAGCCTGATACCCAAGTTTAATGATATCATGAATTTTTTCATGTACTTAAAGTGTGAAAATCCTCATTGGTCTGTCTTAGTTGTCTACTAGGATATGTTAAATTGTTTTTTAAATAGTAAAAATGTCTACTAGGATGTGTCTAATTGTTCTAAATGGTGAAAAGGAACAGCTAATTGAAAATCAGCAATAAAGTCTGGCTAGGGTGCTTAGCCCCCCTAACCCATTTAATTTCAATTAGTTGCACAAAATAGATCTAATTTGAGCAGCTTTGTCTAAGTTTAAGTGGGAGGGTTTTCCTGATGCAGGGTAAACTAAGTCACAAGCTGAGTCACATCATCCAAATTTGGAGTTTAACTCTGCTACAATCTGGCCAGGTGGCTGACATGCCCGCAGACAGGACCCAAACAGGACCCAGAGTAGACTCTACATAGATGAGACCTAGACTTTCCATAAGCCTAACATTCATGACTCACAAACATTGTAGAGCTCACACTCTCTTACTTTCCTCTTAAGTTGCCTGGACAAACTTCTGCAAGAATGGATGAGTCATTCTTATCCCATCATAGATCTAGGATCCTTGATGATTTTGTGAGCCAAGTATTGTGATTGTGCTGCTTGCAAAGCTCACCTTTCAGCTCACCTATCAGTAATACATCCTGCATCTGACATTGTATGTAAGTGATGCTATTGTTTAGAATGGAGTCTGAGATTAAACTAAATCCATTAAGCTGCAGTTCTATCTTCCTGCCTTACTGCTACCCAGCCTTCCTAGGGCAGGTCCACCTTCAAGCATGAGGCCACAGACATTTTTGAAACCATTGCCAAAAATACAAGATGCACCCCAGTGATACAGATATCTAGATGTGACATCCAGACACATCTGTATTCTGCTATAGAGACTTAAGCCTTTACAGGCACTTCCTCTCAGTATCTCACATTTCCTCCTTATATTCTGGCTCTAGTCCACAGGACAAGTCTTGTGCATTCATACACTATTGCAATTCCACAGGAGTTGCATATGCCTCAGCGATGTCATGCCCATTCCATGCTCACCTTAGGACCTTCATGTCACCATCCATCCATCCATTCCATCTCTCCACTGGTCCATTGATGTGTATTTCCTATAGTTTCCCCTTATAGCTAACATGTTTCAGACCAACTTACATGCCTACACACTCAGCACATGCTATAAGTATGTTATTACGTGTATATCTATCTTTAGCTTATGCTTACTTGGTTCAGTTCAGCGCTCCAAGCACTGCTTAGCACTACATATAGTTCATACTTGGGACTTGGTTCAGGATTGATTCCCACCACATACTCCCTCAATATCTAGTTCACCTCCAAGTGCACATCTATATTCTCTAACAACTCTCTACTTGTTTGCATGCCTTATTGCACTCCACATTTGCTCTCTCTTCTAAGGAAACAATCCTTAGTCTCAACAATCAGTTTCACAGTTGCACATGCTACTTGTGTCATGCACACTTATATTGCCTCTCACACTCATGCGTAATCATGCATGTTCATATATTGCTTGTTGCACTAGTCACACTTCACACGCCTTTCAATTCCCAACCAGTATTAGAGTCTCCCTCCACATATTAGAGGATTCCCTTTCTCAGTTGCTGTCCTCTGGGCCAACTTAACACTTGTGTGCAGGATTGACTGTAGACTGCCCTGTAACTGACCTTTCTCGCACAATTTAGATTTCTGTTCTTCACCACCAAAATATTTGCAATCTTGCAGTCTATTGTCTGCTGAATGTTATTATTGTCAGTGGGTTTGTTTGTCAGTCAAGATTAGTTTGCTCTTAACACACCATTCCAAACTCAGGCTTGACTTCATACAAGGTCTCCCATGATTCACGGTGCTGTTGTATGCTCTACAATGATTGAAGCCTGATGATTAGGGCCAAAATTAACACCTCCTAGTTGAAGTTGAGGTGAAATGGTGCCACAATCAAGAATGAATATATTAAAATGGTAGATATATTACTTCACACTAGTCACAATGAAAGACTCACACATTACAGACTACAAGGACACACTGCCAATGTGGTCCCTATCACTAGTGAAGTGCTTGTGAAGACACACAACAACCTCCAAGATTGAATATTGAATGATGGCCAGGATCTTTTAAGGAGAGGTGAGCCATCAGTGAGCCAAAGATCTTGGATCAGGGTCAAGGTTTGCATTGTTAATAATAATTTCATTTACTTGGGGTTAAACTTGTTTAACCAACTGACATCCATTTTCTGCATGTTGCACACTTGTCCTCTGAGTACTGTCTGCTTGTGCATGTTCTGCACCATCTGTTTTTGTCTCCCTTCTGCCCTATTCTTTCCCTGTTTGAACATAGTGACAAAGCATGCCCATCATGCCACTGTCACTCATGTCTCTTTTCTGCCTGCTGGACTAGTTCCATTACTCAGTTGAGTGCACTTTATCGAGCCTCATGTCCACTATTGTGTCATGTATTTACCTCCCTTAGTTTGCAATAAAAATTTGTCCGAGTGCCCTGAGCATAGAGCTGGGGGATTCTGCTTGCCTAATCACTGTGAGACTTTAGCATAAAACTGGTTCACCAGCATGTACACCCTATTTTAGAGTTTAGAACACAAGTTGGTTGTGCTAATGTTTGTTTCCACCAATCACAAGCCAAGACCAAACCAGTAGTACTTAGTGTCAAGTTTTAGAGAATTGCAAGATTGCAGGCATTAATATTCATCAATGGAAATTAGACCAAGCAGACTGCTCAGGTCCTGACAGCCATCAATGTTCTGCAGTTAATATAAATCATCTGCCAAGCATCCAATCTGTGTTGTGCTTTGTCCAACTCGGAGGTGGAAAAAAAAAAATTGGTAGATGCTTTATGTGGGCACATCAGCACCTAGGGAGGAGCCCACCAATGATGAGCCAGGACCAAATTATATTGCTAGTCTCAGGTGTTGAAAGTACAGAGTACAGATACTATATAAAAGATATGATAAAATTGGTGCTAAGCACACTTCTGTTTTCTATAAAAGCCTTTACTTGACAATGGGTGAAGTTTCAAGGAAACTTACTTGTTGGCTTGTTTATGAGCAGGCTTGGCCTTACACTTTGTAGGTGTGAAGTTAGATCCATCATTTTCTTTATCCTCTATGACTTCTGTCATAGTGCAGATATGTGCATTAAATAACCCAATGCTGTTGAGTGCCTGTTCATGTTTTGATGGAATATGTTGGTGTGTTGTATGGCAAGGTCCTTTGGGTTCCTCAGGAGCGAGATGATTAGATGTGCCAGTTTCAGTTTTAGTAGCAGCCCCCCTAGCTATCTCGTTTGAAAATGGTGGCGATGGCACCTGGAGAGCTGTTAATTGTGGCCAGAGGGTAGCTGCTTGAATGCCTGGAGCTGCTGGTAGATGAGGCAGCTCATCATGGAGTCCCATGGCAGGAGACACAATGGGGGGTGAAACAATGGGCTCTGAGGGAGCTCTGTCAGCCCCAATGTATGAGAAATCCAAGTTTTGAAAGAAATAAGCAAGCTGGTCATGGTATATGTAGTCCAAATCAGGGTTTTGCATAGGTAATAAATTGCTGGGGGCAGACACAGAAGCAGGGTACTTGTATGGTACATCCTTTGAAGAAGAAAAGTAGGTATTACCACTATGATCAATGGCATTCAGGTCTGACAGCATGGCAATCATACCCATAACTTCATCCATGCAGAGAACCAAGGGGTTGAATTTGTCAAAAGGGAGTGGCTTGGACTCAGTGTAAAGGTGGCTGCTGAATGATCCTCAGCAGTTACCAGAGTACTGATACTGGTACCCAAGTCAACATGAGGTATGCTTTGCAGCATTGCTGGGAAGTCATGAGTGGGTGTGAACTGGATGCATTACCTAGAATACATTAATGGTAATACATTAGTATGAAATACAAATGGAGAGAATTAGCAATTTTACTTAATGCATAACAAGTGAGTTGTACTGACCTCCTTGGATATATTATAGAGGCCATGTGTGGCATCTGGCCCATCTTCATCATCACTAATATTCCTGTCTTTGTTTGAGTCTTCATCAGTCTGCCTGTCCACATCCTCACTGACAACTAGGGCCTGCACTGCTGCTTCTTCATTCACCAGCAATTGCATGTGTTTTGTTTGGGCACTTGGATTTTTGGTGGATACCCCTACATTCTTTTTGGTCACAGCAGTGGGAAAATCTGCACTTGCTGTCCAATTTCTGGCAGGTTCCTCTGTTCCATTTATGACAGGAATCATCCCTTTCGCTATCTACATCTCTCCAGTTTGTTCTTCCCCTAGAACCAATGCCAACAGAGGTGAAAAAGGTGATTCAAAGATGTTCAAATTGGAAATGATCAGTGAGGCATAAGTTTCTTTGCATGGCCACTTGATTTCTGACAGATCATTCAAACTCAATAACACAGGAGTGTAATTGCAATTCCATGGCATGAAAGAGTCAACTGAGATAGGTGTTATGTTGGACAAATTCAGCTTGTCACTGCAGGAAGACAAATGTGATGGCTTTGATGTACATGGAGAAGGCAATGTTATGGTCAGAGGAAGTTTTAATTCCTCCTAAAGACTTTAAGACCCAGAGGGCAAGTTCAATCTCATCATCAATGATATGGATTTTCTTTGGGTCAAGTTCAGTGGTATGGGCTGAGTTGAGGACTTTGCCAAGGTCAACATATTTCCACTGCACAACATTAAGCCATTCACTGGGTGGAAATGGAGGGCACCCTGGTATGGACAAGATGTCAGCGACAACACTCTTTGGGTCAGTGGCAAAATTTTCAAGTTATTGGTAGGTCTCTTGGATATCCAAAGGTAGAAAGGCAAGTGCTTCTGACCGCCATTGTGACCAAGAGAACTTGCTAATATTGACTGCTCTAGTTCACTTGGTAGAGGGCTGCTCATTCTCTTCAGACCCTGAATCATCTCTTGACTATTTATCTCCAGTTTTATTCTCTTCAAAACTAGTGGGCCCCCTATTCTCCCATTCAGCTTCCTCTTCCTGAATACTCCCTCATACTGTTGTCCTTGGTCTACTACAACTCTTTTTGACAAATCAATTTTGTTGAGCATTGTGATGAAGACATCAAGGGCATCATTGAGGTTTTGACCACCCCTGACAGCCAGTGAATTAATGTGGACTTCTGGGATGGTAAGCACAGTGTTTTCTTTCCCACTCTGTCCAAGACAATATTGGTTAATGAGGTCACTGCAACATTCAACACAGAAGAGATCAGTTGTTCACTCAGAGGTTGACTAGGAAGGTCCAGACAAGTAGGAATTTGGAAGTTTTCTCCATTTTCAGACATGAAGAAATAATTTTGATGATAACAAAGTTATATTTGGTGATCAAAAACTAGCTAGCAAGGTGACAGGAAAGGTTAGAAAGAGTTTCCAGGAAACATACTAGACAAGCTCACCAAGTGAGGTGATGGGAAAGGTTAGAAAGAGGGCAGACTCAATCTAACATGGAGTTGCCTGCTATGTAAGCATGGTTCCACCATAGGAGGACAGAGCCTGAAAAAAGAATTGGTCTAATCCTGAAGGACACATTAAAGGCACATTGACCATGGCAAACATGAACAGCACCAAAGACACCCACTGAGAGTGGTAGGTATTTGAGTCGGACTCAAACAAGACACACCACTCACAAAGATGCTAGTTATCACACGACCCATTAGCTAAGTATAAATAAAATAAAATATTAAAAAATTGACTTGGTTGGTTTGGTGATGGCACAGCTGATTGTCTCTGCAGCTGTAGAACTTTTGGGTGTCCAGACATCCAGGACCTCAATGTCATCCGTTACTTGGATGTCAGACTCGCACACACTTCTGAGACATGGAGATTGGACCCTAATTCAGAAGTCTCCTGCAGGGGAGATGTGCGATAAGGCACTCCACACCATCGCCCATATCAGTGGGATCGGAGCCCATGTTGTTTGGAGTCGACGATCAGGGAGTCGGATAAAGTGTTATGATGGCGCATAAGTTTGTGATAGCACACATGACTCCAAATGCAACAAGGGATTGTGATGAGCTTAACAAAACATTAGTAGCGGAGTAACAAGGCAAAGATGGCCTGTGATTGCTATCCAGAAGAACACTGGTTCTAATTCTTGAGTAAATGTGATTCGGGCTCCCCTGCAGAGAATCGCGAGCATTAACACCAACGGTACGAACGTTGGCAACGGGGACCCGGCGATATGAAGGCAAGCACGGACTTCGTAGTTGCAAAAATGGGTGTTGCATACTTTGCGAGGATGAGGGATTGTGGTGTGTCCCCCATGTTAGCCAGGCGACGTTAGTCACTTATGTAGTGATTGATGATTGAATATTGAATATCGAGCTCTCAGACCACGTAGTTAATGCAGCCGCCCTTCGTAGCTTGAGGGTAAAGGTAAGCGTCTACGAAGATCAGAAAGCACGATAGAGTACACTCCACCGCTTCGAATACCAACGTCCATAGTACAACTTCCTCCTAAGTATGACAAGAATATAAAGCTCGACTGCTCTTATATGAGCAGCAGTACAGACCGGATACTACGTCAATTTCGGGAGTGGAAGAACGGTTTCAAGGTCTTCAGCGTCGAGAACAACTGACTACATCTCCTATCGTCGTAACAAGAAGCGACTAGCAGTTTGCACACGAGGAGCAACAACTGATGAAGTAGTGAACTATAAAATAAGTCAGCTTAAACGATATATCACCGCATGTGGTTATACCTGGTGCAATCAGAGTGGGGTCATGGAGCTGCTCCCTCAGCAGACTCGTCGTCATTCAGGTTTACGGCAAATGGGTCAATTGTGTGATCCATGAGAGGCCCGCCCAATAATGCGTCGCCACTTTCCATTTGACTGAGATCATGAACGCCTTCAAAAGCAGTTCCATCAGGCCCGAGCACTGCCATATCCAAGTCTCCAACTTCTTCAGGATTGGCGTTCTCGTGTACACCGATCTCGATATCCACACCGCCATCAAGAGCTTTGAGTGACTCGTCCAACATGTCTGCAACCTCTTCTGTGACCAATATAGGTTCAGTAGTTTGGAGCGAAAGTGCAGGAGGTGTTGGCGAGGATGGTTTGGTTTGGGGTTCTGACGGAATTTCCTGATTGACTGAGTTCGTCTCCGTGTCCACCACAGGTGCTTCTGCATCGGGAGCTACAGAGGTAACTGGCTCGTCCTGGTCCATCTCTTCGTCTCCTTCCACTACTTCAGGCTCATCGGGAAGGGGCGCCAGTGGTTCGTCCACTTCTCCTTCATCGTCACTAAATTGCTTCAAGGTTGACTAGAATTTCGAAGTCACTCTATCGATAGGTCAGACTACTTACTTGTTTCCTGTCTGTCCTCACCCACTTGTAGATCTTCACAGAAGAATTTGGAGCGGCATTTTCTGGAACGGTCCATACTTTCTCCCAGCAAACAACTGGCTGCATGAGTTGGCGTCTTGCAGCCTCCGTTGTTGCGATGCTGACGCCGATTCTCCGCCTAGTGGACATGAATGCAAACGAAGAAAGGGCTATTGAGATCGCGTTAATTGATTGTGTTTGTAAACAAACTATGAACGCGACGTGACGCTACTAGTAAAGCTAATTAGGTTTAATGAGTTTTCCGCCACCCATTTGGGGGGTTACCGGTTATAATACGATACGCTCAGACGGGCACAGGGCCTTCCCATGACCCATTTTCACAATCAAACCCACCACACAAGGAATTTCGCCAACATTGTTTACAGGAAATATTGTTAAATCGTGATTTCATTGCCATGTCGGAAGACCTGTGCTATTGGCTAGAAGAGGCTTACTTTGGCAGCATTTTCATATACCGGTGCAACTTCACGCAGACAAACTGAAGGCTATAACCGAGATAGTGTGATCGTTACCTTGATTCTGACCGATGATACACCTTGCTCTTCTTCGCCTTGCCACATACATCAGTGGGTAGATTTAAAATCGACATTAAAGAAGTACCTTTCACTCCACTGAGATACCGCCTTCTCTGAACAGCATCGAAACCAGGCACACGAGCTTGGGAACTGGTATGTGCTATCTTCTAAATTAAACGATATCGCGTGCGGATTTGTGACAGAAAGGAGCTGATGCTGGTGAGAGCAGTCAGCGAGGCAATAAAGTGTACTTGCACCAGACGCCCTGCAAACACCCCCTAAACTTCACTGCGTGCACTGTGCAGTACCAGTTCAGATGAGTATAAGGCACCAGGTAAGACAACACCTTTTCTTCCAACTCTCCTTACCCCACAACCCAGGGCGAGATCTTCGAGCTTGGTACGTGGTGCAGCATTAGCAGAGACCAGAGTCGCCGTTGAAAGAAGCGTAATATTTGGGAAAGGGGCGATGTAATACAACATAGAACTGCGCAACTATTTGGAAGAGTCTTGGGTCGTGGCCATCCTAAGAACGCGTTGTACCAAAAAATGGTCGACCGTTTGAAGCTATTAGTACCCCTTGCGATAACACAGTTGCCTATGTGCATTCAGTGCATTCAGCTGGGAGGTGTTCGGTATAACATACACATACGTCAAATATAGGTTACGAACAACCAGACGGGCTTTGCAAAATATGAGCTGCAACACAGCAACTAGAACCGTCACCACCATACGCACAGACTTGGAAGGTTCAAATGAAGCGGATGAAGTCTTCCACTGCCTTGAGGCATAACTTCATGGTCTAGGGGATGTAGCGCAGAAGTGGGATTGCATACGTCCTGTATCACGACTTGAAATGGTGAACAAAGGACAAAGTAATGGATGTCAGAATACGACCACCGCCCGACTCATTCGCTACCCCAGCGCACGTCAGCAAGTTCACAGGTCCTACCATACGATTTAGTGGGTTGCGCGCACAACAGACTGTTGTACACGATGTCCAACATAATCAAGTATCACAACTGCGCCAGAACAGAACCTGCTAATTTTATGGGACCTCTTCTGCCCAACGCAACATGTCTTCAAGGGACACATTGATCGTAGATGTCTGTACCTACATAAAGTCAATTTTACGTTGACGCGCACGAGGGAGAGTTACCTGAGAACCGCTGGGTTTCGCAGTCGACTTCTGGTCTGAACCTGCTATTTCGTGAGCCGAAGAACGTAGCTCCAACAGCCGAGCCTCGAGAGCATCGCATTTCCTAGCTTGTCGTAATAAATAACGTTGAAATCATAGAGTGGGGCACACACGAGTGAATGTTCCTTGTTTCCTCGCGCCTCAGCTCCAGCTGTCGTTGCATCATGAGTTCAAGATTTCCTCTAGCCTACTAAACATCAGCCAACCGCATGGGTCAGAGTGTGAGAGTAAAGACCTGAACGGGCCGTAGATCATTTGCGGCTGCCATAAGATTCTGGGCAAGTATCGTGATCCACTCAAGCTGGCGTTGCCATTCCAGCTGTGCTGAGGATGAAGGGGGTGGCGGCGGTTCAACAATTGCATCTGTCAAATTGGAGTACGTGACCAGCATTGACCTTAGAACAGCAAGAAGCGCAGGTCGTCGATCTTAGAGAAGTACAACTTCAGGACAGAGAACGTATACGTATTGAGGAGACTCGAGGACTGTCTCACCTGTACTTGGGTCAGGAGGGTAGAGCTGATGTCCCCCAAGTTCAGCTAGAGACGGGATGGTCTCTTTCACCTAGTTAGGAGAAAATCAAACACTATATTGAATGCAAAGCAGCATGCATACAAACCACATATCCCCGAAGACGCTATAGTGGCCTTCTTCAAGGATCCAGTCTACTCGTGGTTTCTCGAGCTGGGCCAGCGACCATGTAGGTACATCGGTTTGATCTGAGAGTGATTCATGCTGGTCCACTATCCCGAGATCAGCGTCTTGATCCCCAACTCGTTCCTTGAGCAAAGCAAGTAGTTTCAGGTTATGCGATGTATAGTTGTTGTAGTGAGATGGCGGTGAGGGAAAGGGATTACGGAGTTCAGCTTCCTCTTCCTCCATCGGTGCTCATGTGCAATGTAGAGTTTACAGAGAATCAGTAACGCAAAATCTACGTGAAGATTTTGCGAAGGATGGTAATTATCATCATCATGTTGACAGAAGCCAGTGCTGCCGTTCTGTGACCGTTGTTTGGCAAAGGCTTGTGATCCAAACAAACTTGACGGTCATTTCTTTGCTTACTGCCGCCATTGTCAAAATGGTGCGCCGAATTGCTTCACAGGTGCACAAGCAGGCCGCGCGGCTTATGCGCGCGAATTACATCAAGAACGAGCCTGTGTGGTTTCAAGCGGTTCTTGAACATCCTCCTCTTCCTCTCCCTCCGAGAGCTCCCCCAGTCCGCGAAGACTGTCGATTACCGTCCAGTAGGAAAATGCGAAAACCAAAGACTGAACCATTACCTATATTCTACTTGGAGGACAAAGTTCGCCGGCAATTTTTCCGCGACCATCCATTTGAGGCATTCAGGCCTGTCAGCATTGTAGAAGGTCGCGAAGTAGAGGATGAGCATCCAGTACGAGGAACAGATTGGACACGGCTAGCTCAAAGAGGACTCAACCCTTCCCCGGAGGAGTAAGTACTTCTTTTTTCAGTCGACCATCGAATAACATGGCAACTCCCGTTTTATCAGCGCTGTCCACTTTGCTGTTAACCTGCACAACCACCACAAAATGGCTCTTAGCATTGCATACACACGCGCTGTTGCAGAGTTCAGATCACTACGAGCTGGGCACGATTTTGCCAACACCTTTGCTCGAATGGAGGCTGAAGCTTATGGCGTTGTCTTTCCATCTGAAATTGACCGGACGTTCGAGAAGGAAGACGCAGTCTACCAATCAGCAGACCGCAAGGTTGAGCTTGACAGGGGTGCTCTTCTCGCTCGCAAGAGGTGGAAGGCCATCTTGGACGTGGACAGTGGGATGGGAGATTTTGACAGAGGACAACAATATACTAGGAATTGGAAGCAAGGTATCCGTCCGACCTACCTTCCGGTAGATGAACTAGCGGCTGCGTCGGAAGCTGGAAAGCCTGTGCAGTCCATGGAGCAGGATCGTGTCGCCGCGAGCCCAGAGTTTGTTAAAATACTGAATTCAAACCCATAGACGTTATTACCTTGCAATTCTCACTCATCGACTTGTTAATGTTGTAAAGCATTATATCAAAAGGATAAGCCGCTAGTAATAATACATAACTATGCCTTGATGCGAGATTGAGCGGCCTGTGCTGCGTTCATCCCTATCCAAGTCTTCTCTACAAGTCCAAGTAGCTTTTGCATGTCCGAACTCCAATCATTCATCACGTCCTCTGCACCACGCTTACTCCTGAAGTTGACGATACCTGCCGGTCGGTCTACACGTGCCCAGATGGTATGTGAAACAACTAGCCGAGCAAGGGTTTCTTCCGTTTGCTGTGGTGTAAGGTCGAGAAGAACCGTGAGACGGGAGAGGGTGATTCGAGTGTAATACTGCGCGACCACGCGTACGTTCTGAATAAAAATCGTGAATTAGTAATACACTCGGTTAGATATGTGAATTAGATTCACATGTTCGACGACGCGGGTATGGAGGTCCTCCCATTGCTTGGAAACCGAGAACACCGGCGTTGTTCGCAGGAAAGGTCCATACAAGGATTCAATTCCGGGCCACCTCATTAATTCACGGGTCACGAATGACTTGACAAGGTTGCTGTCCAAGAATCAGTATTGACTTTAACAAAGGACAATAGTCTCACTAATGGAGTTCAAGCTTCTCGAGTGCGGGGTTAACAAATAGATGATGCAGCATGTCTGATTGTTCGTTGTCATGAGGCGCAAGGACCACGTAATAAACGATGTGTTCGAGGGCCTGAAGACCGTAACTCGTCAGTCGTTATAGGCCTGATGGGAATAAGATGTACGCACAGCACGGCTCTTGCTCTCGTCCTCCTTTATCGACGGCGTATCCCAAACCTTCTCATAGTGCTTTGCCACTTCCAGATACGCACTTTGATGGAGAGCTTGTTGGATCATTAAATCATAGTATTTGAGTTTGAGATCCTAGATCCAGTCAGTTATCGAGCGTCTCGCCTATCAGGTCCATGAACGGACAAACCTCATTCGCTTTCTCCTTGAGGAATGACTCGTTGACTTTGCGGCCCCCGACTTTGGCCTTGACCCATTCCGGCTCACCACTTCCAAGTGCATTCTTCCCCTGTTTGACGGGGACTTCCGCGTCTTTCAATCGAGCGACAGCAATCAATAGCCTCATCTGCTCCAGAATGAACTCCGTCTTCTCTCTCCGCTCCATTGAAGAGTAAGTTTCCACTTGCAGGTCGCTAAGGAGATCCGAAGCTGTTTGTAGTGCTTCTTTGATTGTGGCTGCCAGAGCGTTTGGAGCCTTGGAAAGAGTTTCATGATAATGGGAGAGAGCGAGAGTCACGCGCGCACGGGGCGTCTCAAGAAAAATCTGCGAGGAAAACAATGAGCATGTGTTGATAGTCCATGACGTGATGGACTAACCTTTCCCTCAGTCACAGATCGTAGAGTTTCAACCAACTCCAACCACTTCTCGACACCTTGCTCTTCTCGAATCCCAGGCAGCCACGATATTGCCTGTTCAACTATGGCCTGAACAACGACTTTGAGTTGACCGTGCTTCTTGCTCAGTAGGCTGATGGTGCTGTTGAGTTGTGTATAGTCTCGGGATTCGTGACAGAGTTCAAGTGCCGCTTTAGCTAGGCGCGTCGTGGAAGGCAGATCATTAGCCTGTGCGTGAAAAATTGAGTATGAAGAAGTCGTCAAAGTAACAAGACGCACATTTCGTGTTTGCTTTTCCAGCGCAAGCAATCTCTCCAAGGCATCTGACAGCTGAACAGACTCAGACTAAGTCAAGGTGCTCCGTCAGTTCGAATAGCAAGACACATATGCCACTCTACACACACCTTGACGAGAGCGGAAGTCTCTGGTAGGAGCTCGTCAACTTCCTTTGTGAAGTCTTTCTCCTGTTTTCTAACCTCGGCCATTGCAATTGAGTAGTGAGACTTAGAATATGGCTTGTCGTGTTTTGGCGTGCAGTGACGCGTCGCAAAAATGTTTGGCATTATTTGCTTTTCTGCACTGATTTTCCATTTCTGGGCTGACCCCTGAACGGGAGTGATACTCGCCTCCCCGACAACTTCCTTAATGTCTTGTTGACCATCCACAGCATTCGTGAATTTCATGCCATTCCAGTCTGCGTTAGAATAATATGCGTGATAGTAACCCTAATAATAAGCGCCAGCACCGTGTACCAAATGAGTAAAGCGTCCCGTCGCGATAAGGAATTCATAGACAAACAGGAGGAATATCATGATCCAGGAGCTCCGACGTCGATGATGAAACCGAGTGCGCAGAAGAAGGCCTGAGTTCGTGTTTTTCTGAGGACGAATCATCCCCTTCTTTTGGTTGAGCATGGAGTATGGACAGAGATTTGTCGAGCATATGCATAGGGATCGTGAGAGGGTAAGATGTGAGAATACGGCATGCGAAGGTAAGCAGTCCTACAAGGACCGCGGGGATGACGGAAGGGAAGGCATAGAAGGGGTCGGCATAGTTGTTAACTGAGTTGGATTCTTCAAAGGGTAGTGCCTGGATAGCGCTGATAGCTTTGGTCTCCGTGTGAACCGATGCATCGACTTCGGTGGAGACCATGTTGGGCCGAACGGAAACGGACTGATGTGAGACCGCCGGAGTAGCATCGACGCTTGTATCCATGATTGACGGTGTGGCATCAATGGACATCGAGACCAACTCTGGCTTAGCCTCAGTTGACCTGTCAACCAGTTTGGGCGACACTTGGACATAGCGTTGAACCAAACGAGGCTTGGCCTGCAGAGATTTGTCCGCAGTGATGCGCGTCACAGTAGCGTCAACACTCTGATCCCGGGTCTCGGGCTTCTGCGTGGCAAGATGCACAACCCTGGCCCTCTCCATCAAACGCATGCCTTGCATGTGTGGCAGCCAGTCCGAAACCTTCTGCCAACCTGTTGCGTTCGCTTCGACATATCCGGGACGGTTCTTCTCATGGAACCACTTTATTGTCTCCAAATAGGGCGCAAGGTGACTGAGAAGAATGGTTGTCTGAAGAGAGTCATTGACAACGGAGTGGCCCACGTGTAAGCGGAGAAGTGACCGCGAGGACACATCGAGGGAGTTAAACGCCTCCTCGGATTCCGTGTGGGCGTCTAGCACGAGTGCGAGTGTCTGTAGTCGCTTGCAGCCCTGAGTCAGAACTGCAACGCCTTCTAATGTAAGGCTGGGCCCAGACGAGGCGGGGAAACGTGCCATAGGGCAGAGCCGGAGAGTCTCGATGTTGGGACATGCCTGGGCTACAGCCTGCAGGTCTGAGTCATAGAAGAGGACTGATTCTGGTAGGTCTATTTCTAGACGGAGCAGGGATGGGAGCGAGGTGAAGTGCTGGAGGGGGAGGTGACGGCAAGGTGGGTCTCCGCCTCGAGACGTTGATCTCACAAGCTCATTGAAACGGGATGAGCCTGTCGCGTTGATGCGCAGCGAGAGGAGCGATTTGCTGAAGCGTTCGCAGATCAGACCAGAGAGGTCTTGCCAGTCAGCCATATCCGGGGGGTCCTCAATAACGAGCTCTAGGTGCGTGAGATTGCTCGTCAGATGCTTCAGGAACACCGCGATGTTTGCAACCTCTCCAGTCAATGATAGTTGACGGAGATCTGTAAACACGCCACCCGAGCGCAGGTCACCAGTCAAGCGCAAGGATGACTTGCGAATTTCCGTGAAGTCTATCTCATCCCCAGAAAAGACACCACTGTCTGACGACGCATCACTGGGAGTGGAAGCTCCCGAAGCGACGATGTCGTCGAAGAAGCCTTCGACTGCGATGACAGACCGGCCGGTAAGATCAAGCTCAAGAACACGCAACATAGGCAAAGATGCAGCCCATTGCCCGACACTCGATGAGAGCGCGCCAGGTGCAACAAGAACCAACTTTTCCAACGTGTTGTGGGACCTCAAAATATCAGTGAACGTGTCGGGAAGGCTCGTGGGCGACGTGAAAGAAAAGGATGACAGCTGAGTGGTGCTGCATACCTCCGCAAGAAAAGTGGCAAGTTGTGGAATTCTCGTGCTGACCTCCAAAACCAAACTTTGAAGCTCTGGGTTCAGGAAAATGGTGCAGCGTTGCAGACCAGCAGCAGTGTCTACGCGCCAGATGAGCTGTTGCAAGTGAGGAAGGATGTATTGTACGGGTCGATTCTCTGCAATGATTGCAAAGATAGACGGAGAGACGCTGGGGGAGGACTCAATGTACGCAATGCGGCGTACACGTTCACCATAAGCGAGAACTCGGCTCCAGTCCTCGGCATTGGGTGCCTTAGCCTGCGAGAGGTATCTAGTTGAATAATCGAGCAGGTTTTTGTCAAAGAAAACCCACCAAACCGAGCCCAGGGCGGCGGGCTCTCTTCATCAGGGTGTTGGGAAACAGCGAAATAATTGGAAGTAACGAGTCCAGTTCCCTCCATAGTACATTCAGAGCGGGCTCGCACATTGCTCTACAAGTCCGCGCAAGGCGTGA
The DNA here is from genome assembly GCA_016767475.1 of Suillus weaverae. Lineage (NCBI taxonomy): Eukaryota > Fungi > Basidiomycota > Agaricomycetes > Boletales > Suillaceae > Suillus > Suillus weaverae. Next base: position 32,195 of record MU179297.1, read on the forward strand.
CATGGAGCGGCGGCCATTAGGAGAGTCGATGATAGTCTCAAACAGCTTTTTGGCTGCATCAGGATCCCGGAGGATAGTTGGGAACATTGTCTGCTGATGGACAGAGTAAGAGCGGTAGGAAGTTCGACTGGTTTGTTTGCTTTGAGTATCAGCGTCGCGGGAGAGGCGAAGGCGAAGAGATACAGAAGCTAAAGCGTCGGAAAACAAGGAAGTGGAAGACATGGATACCTGGGTTAAGCACCTGGTTTTAAACCACTTACTGCGCTCACACGCCGTAACGCCCGGACTATGTGAGGAGTCACCAGCAGGATGAGGGCTGGTTCAAATAACAAATTGAATGTGCTCAATGACTTCAGGAGCCGAGCCATGCTCCCCTTTCGAACACGGAGGTGAAACACGCGTCAAGGGTTTGCCCTTACGCAATAGAAGCGAATGGTTGGTGTCTAGACTGGGGCGTGTCAAGTCCCACTTTCCGCTATCGCGGAGTGATTATACGTTAGTATACTGCTGCCTCACTTTATGCAGTGCATGGCTTGGGGCGGCGGGCACCACACGCGCTGTGTCAGACACGTGTTTGCCATGTGTTCCTCATTCTGTACTTGATCCTGCAAGTGATAGCAAGTATAATTGCACGAAGCGTCTGGATATGAAGCACTGAAAACGTCCTGTGAAAGCACCGAAATCATAAAACACGACCACATACGGCTAGTAAATCCTACAACTCTCCGACTTCCCATGGTATAGGCTCGCCTTCCCAATCATCTTCCCCCTCGGTGCTACCTCGGGTGTCATCTTCCGCTTCACCGATATCCCATATATCCCCACCTCTCGACGCGTCATAATGGCCAACACGATCGCCGTAAAGTAAACCGCGAAAGACACGCTCCTCCTTGCTGTTGTGGGATCTTGATGGTGAAATGGCCAACATGAGGCGAAGCTCGTCAGGTAAATCAACAGAAAACGTTCCCTTTTCGTCACGACTCGTGTCGCCAGCCGCAGCATATTGATCGCGGTCACGGGCACCGCTACGTAATATTGGATCCCAGTCAAGCTCGTCAGCATTTTCCGACACTTGCTGTGCTGTCTGGGTCCGATTGACGACTTTAACAGCAACCTCGTCTAAATCGTCTTCGTCTTCGTCTTCCTCCTCATCCTCCTCACCCGCAACCTTGGCCTTTTTCCGGCTCGTTCCAGCTTTTGCCTTGCCGTTTGCAGGAACGCGTCGATTTAAAGAGGCCTCTTCAGAGGTAGGAGATGGTGGGAGCAAGGGGAACTGTGGAGAAGCTGATGACAGTCCATCGTTCACTGACACGGCCTCCAAGACACGCTTGAGCGAGGACTTCGGTTCCTGGGACTTGCCGTGTGCTCGTTTCTCCAAAGTAATTGTACGCGATAACCCCGATCTCGACTGGTTTACCCGGCCTTCAGCGCTGGGAAACTCGCCTTTCTTGATGAGTTTTGACATCAAAGTATCTGCCTCTGATTTCTGTTTATCTTGGCGGGTTTTGGAGCGTCTAGAATCTTTATGGGTATTGGCAGGAGATACTTCGAGACTCGTAGCATCGTTCGAATCGACCCCATGTAAGATTACAGCATCGTCCGAGCCTCGTGAGTGTGACTTGGAAACGTTTGCAGGCCTCTTAGGTACACTTGCAGTTGGTAGGGTGTCTTCAAAGAGGAGCCTGAATGACTTGCCGCCTGCCGGTAGTTTTACGGGAGAATCATCCACAAAAGAGGTATTGACATTCGTGCCACCCACTACCCCATCACTTTCATCATCGCTAGACAAAGAATGTGATAACCGGAAGGGTAAAACTGAGTGAGAACCGATACGCTGACGTTTCTGCTTATTAGGCGAGGGCGAGACGGGTTCACCGCGAAGTCTCTTTCGTGCACGCGAGACTGCCGTATTCGGCGCGGGAAGTAATTGGGAGCTGAGAGGTGTACCAATTGATAAATGTGGCTGTCCTTCTGGGTAATTATCTTGGGATTCGCTCCGGGAGGAACGGCTTGGTATATTCTTGGACGGAGTTGCGAAAGGATTTGGTAAAGGCGCCTTTCGACTTGAAAATGAGGATGCAGGGGGGGAATCCTTCTGCTTGCCTCTATTTTTTACTGGTGAGAACGGATTGAAGCCTGGAAGAGGAGCGACGACTTCGATTTCGCGCGGCTTGGAAATAATACGGGAGCGACTCGGGTGAGCAGTAGATTTCGGTGGGGTGGTAGGCGTCTGAGAAGAAGAAGGACGCGTCTGAGAGAGACAGGTAGCTACTGCTGCTGCTGCCTTGGATAGTTTCTTGTATAACTTGTACTTGTCAGCTGCAAGGATGTGGATATTGAGTGCAAGACGCGACATGAAAGTACCGATTAGACGCACCTATAGCAGGTTGATCTTTAATATCCTGAACAGACGGATCTCTGGAGAACTTTGACTTGAAGTCGCGTTCCCAAGCTTTAATTTCTGCTCGAAGAGATACAACATCTGCCATTTAGTTGAGTTCAAGCGGAAACCACGCAGACGGTGTTGAACACGGTAAACCGTGTCAATAATGGTTTACCACAAAGCCAAGCCAAACAGAGAAGTGCAGTCTAATTTTATTGATCATGATGGACTCACCTCATGTGCATGCGTGATGTGGGCACAAGCTCTGCATGTCCCTTTCTAAGTCTTTCTTCTCTTCATCAAGAATATTTGTTACTGACAACGATTCTTTGTCTGGCTAGCTCTCCTTCTAGGCTTGCTCTGCCATCTGTCTATCTAAGCTATGGCTTTAAACTGGGGTGCAGGTCGTCATAAACACCAAACCAGCTATCTTTTTCAGGATGCGCCAAGCGCAGTTCACGATGAGCACGTTCTAGGTCTCTTTCAGTCTCCTACTTCCGCTGCTTATCAGCACCGTAATCCTAATCCATACGCCATTGTATCTCCAGCATCTTTCACTCCTGACTTCGATCAATCTCCGTCTTCATATTATCGCCGTGACAGTCCTCCCAGTTTTTCAAGACCTTTGTCGATGACCATCTTAAATGACCCTGCATTCTCATCCGATCCTCGCGTTCATCCACATTTTCCACTCGTTAGCCCTACATTCTATAAGGAACTCCCGTCCAAATCTCCTCTTATGGTCGTCAGCAATCTCTCTCAGACCTCTCAGACCACTCCCAGTGACATCTCACCTCATCAGGAAATGCTCGGTCCTATAGAGGGCTCAGACATGATTTCACACTCACCCGGCTCGGAAGAAGCTCATCCGTCCCCGACTCCTTCGACTTCTGTATCTTTAGATTCTGACTCCCACACCGCTCTCTCTGCTTTCACGTCGCCTACTGTATCATCCGCTACATCTCATTCCCACTCGCTGAATTATCTCAAGACACCTCGTGTTGGTTTACCTTTGCAGCCTTCGTTTCCATTCTCAGCACCTCCGGCCTCGTCTTCGCCGAGTCATGATCCAGGGTCTTCGCCGGCCATGTATCCCCCTACTTTCAATCGTCCTGCCCCAACACGAATTGCTACAGCTCCAGAACAGCGAGAAAAAGTGGTGAAACCTGCCACAGCGCGCTCTGACTCGGCTCCAGTTCATGCAGATGGCAGCAACAGGCCTACGAGAAAGCGTCGTATGAAGAATTTCATACAACGCTTTACAAGCTCCCGTGCCCTCGATCGAATCGATGAAATGGATGAGACAGATCCTTTTGGAGCAGGATGGCATCATGACGGTCCCTACGAAGCTATTGGTAGCAATCTTGCGCAACTTGGACCCGCTCACATGTATAATGACATTGACATCCTGCGAGGCGATTTCCATACTAAATCTAAGCGTGAGGTAGGTTGGACATGCAAACTTTTCCGACTCATGTTTACATTCTCTTTGCAAAGAATGCCCCTCGTCAGGTGCGGTCCCAGAAAGTATGTTTGGTAGTTGAGAATCGTGAAGCATTTATCTTTACATGTTTTGCAGCAGCTCCCCAGAATACCTCCAATTGATCCAGGAGTCGGTCGACCATCCCTAAATTTTGTTCCTGGGCAAATTATTCCATCTGATATTATATCGCCGCCTCTACCTACCACCCAGGCCAGCACTGTAATTCCGAACCCAGATCTTCGTAATTCAAGCTCGAGCCAGTTAGGACTCAGTCACCCCAGGGGCCATTCTCCTCTTTACCACCATCCGCCCGAAACACCCCCTTCTCGTTCATCGTCACGTGCACCCGCCAGCAAATCTACTTCTCGGATCCATCGCTTTGGTGACGATATACCTCACATACCACAACGGCCAGCTCATGATGAACTCGCGCCTTATCCCCTCCATCAAATGCATTCTACGTCCGATTTACCGCCGGGTCATAATGAACGATATCTCGAAACTCGGTCACAAACTCGCGGAGATGCAAATCAGGCAACGCCTTCTTCATCACCGCCCACTGTTGAATCACCTGATGGTCAAGCGATCGACTTGGTGAACCTCCTTCCTCGACATCGTAGAAGTCACTCAGTGGACAGTTCGCTTACGCGCACCACCACATCTACGCAATCTACATCTCACACTCAAAATAGCTTACAGCCACCGCGCAATCATCACCTTCCAAAACGTCTTGTCATGCCTGCTCTTCTTCAGCCCCCGCAACCACTACCCCAACAGCAACGACCCCCGGATATATATCCTCGAGCTGACTTCTATGATCCTTATCCTGACCCTGACCCCTTCCCATCAACCAAAGGCTACACACACGAACCGGCAGCAATGTATCACCAAAGCCGAAAACTACTCCGGAAGAAAACGGCTGTCTTCCCTGGAAATATACCTTTGCCAACGCATGCGCCTGGAGCCCATGCTGACTCAAATCCTCCATTGACAAAGCATCCGTCCTTGTCAGCAACCGATACTGGGAAGGTCAAGGAAGTTGTTCATCGGCGAAGGCTGAGTAAACGGAAACATGATATCTAATTCATGTTATAACCCTTCTTCTGACATATTCTGATACGGAGATGGGTTGGTGTTCTTGTTTGAGTTGGCTTCTATCTCATTGATTTGATTTACCTCGTAGAGGACGATCCGTGCACTTACCGAGGTGTCTTGGCTATGGACCTTGGTACACCAATCGCATTAACTAATAACCCACGCAGTATCTCTAGATGTCCTTGGTTCTTGCAAAATGTTTCTGTATGTGTTTTTAGCACGGCTGTGGAATTGATGTGCTTTTCTTCCAGTACATCTAAATTGTATTTTTGGGCTGGTTTTTGATAGATCGCGTGTTGCCACACTAAATATACAGACCGGGGGGAATCCTGATGCTGAAAGCTGTTAAACTTGGTTTCTCGGTGTTCAGGCTTGCTATGACGGGTATTGTTCCGAACCTGATGTATTCCAATAAGGGAATTTGGTGGTCCCCTGATTAATGGGATGCCAGTGCAAAACCTTGACCGATGATTGCTTCTGTTCGTTACATGGCTACCTAGATGGCCAACATCATCAGTCCTGTTCACCAAGGACAATAGCTGGGACGCCGTGGCGAAAAAAAAGCCCAGATGGGTCACCGTAGGCCACCGATCGCCAGTTATTCTTAGATCGCACATACAGATCATCATTCAACGTTGATTCAACCCCTTCATCTTATTTTCACCTCCATTCTGTTTCATGTACATGTTGCGCTTGGTTCCATGATTAGTAAGTTGTCCCTTCCGCGGTTGTACATCAAGCCCACTAACTTCCGCTCTAATTACGACAGCAATAACCAATGATGGCGGCCTTGAGGTGATTCAACGTTGCATCTTTAGCCAAAACAATGGCAATGCAGCTGATCGACCTGCATACTTAATTAGACACGCGGTAAAGTTCCGTTCGATTCCGTTCTTTTCTTGCGGAGGTGAGACGCCCTATATAGAAACCTTAGCAGTCTGGGCGGAGATGTGCTGGCTTCATGGCCTTTTGTAACATCAGAAGCCCAGGATAAGTTCGTAAAAGGCGAGTGCTTTGGAAATTGGAAGGGCTGTCCCTAGCTGTCCTCGTTACTAAAAATTGTAATTTTATTGCTGATGCGGGCCATGGATCATGGCTTCGTTGACATGACGAATTCCGATTGACGAGGTTGGCTCGTCTCTCGACCTTCTCATAGCTTCTCATGCGCGTCGAGAATAAGGATCACTAGCCTTACTTGTGAAAACTTCGCCTTGAGAACGGAAAATCATATGTTCAGCACCCCGCGCCACTGCTCGGGTTTTGTATGTATCTAATCTAGCCTACCCGGTAAGAGGCTTGTGCTTAACTCTATTTTCCAATATACTAATCAATGCGCCCAACATAAATACCCTTCCTCCGCATGGGAGTGGTGTCCGAAATGCCCTCTACCTCTCTTTGCCCCCGACGCTCATCCCATGGACAGTGCTGGTCTCTTTGTCTATGGCTTGGCTGTCGCAGTAGCCCTTCTACTCATCTTCATTTACGATCGTTGTAGGTTTTCTGAGGCAAGCACTTTCATGCACTCGCGGTGGGCTGACTAACGTCCAGTCTAGCTTGATGCTATTCCTGTGATCGGTCCGTCAGGGGTAGTCTCCTCATGGCTCGGCGTGGTCCGCTTTATAAAGGATGCTCCAGCCATGGTGCAAGAAGGCTATCAGAAGGTTGGTGATAATTGTTATTCTCAGGCAATTATGTTTTGAACGTCGATGAAGCACAAAGGCGGAATGTTCAGAGTGCCATTGATTGACAGATGGGTGGTGGTCCTGACTGGGCCACGGCTAATAGAGGAGTTGAGGAAGGTGCCGGAATATGAACTTTCGTTTGATCACGCTATGCGAGATGTGCGTTTGAAGTTTTTTTTAGTTCCGTAACATTTGAAATTTGATCCACTGTTTTCTAGCTTCTTCAAGTCAAGTATACATTTGGCATCGATGCGCAAGAATATCCTTATCACGTCCAAGTCACTCGCAACCATCTCTCCCGAAACCTTCAGGCCCTTTTTCCTGATGTTCACGACGAGATCAACCACGCATTCAGCACCATCATACCATTAGACCAAGATGGCAAGTTTTGCCGTCTTCTCCGTGAGGTTATTCTTACGTGCTTTTTACGCAGGTTGGACTAAGGTTCGCATATACCCGGAGATCATGAAGGCTATGTGTCGCGTAAGCAATCGCCTCTTTGTTGGGCTTCCGCTATGTGAGTGGTTCGCTTAGATCAAGGGTGCATCTGCTCAACCCGCTTACAGGCCGATCCCCTGAATTTGAAGCCCTGCAACAGCAATTCGCTTTACAAGTGGTATTGCGTGCAACCCTCGTGAATTGTTTCCCAAAATTTGCACATCCGTAAGTAGCGTTGCTGAATTGATGGTGTTAAGACCCAACCTTGACTTTTAGGATCATTGGTCGATTATTGACGAACACGCCTAGTAGCATTAGGAGATGCATGGCACTTCTTGAACCTATCGTGCAGGAACGACTGCAGACTCTAGATCAATTCAAGGACGAATGGAACGCTCAACCGGTGTGTCATCTTCCTATGACATGGTTGGCCACTTGACTATATTTCCCTGTGAAGAATGACATGATTAGCTGGCTCATTGACGTATCCGACAATGAGCACAGGAATCTTCGGAGTATATGCTTGCGTATTTTGGTTCTCAATTTTGCTGCATTGCATACATCAGCTCAGGTATGCCGAGATGCTCCAGAGCAAACCGATTACTGACTCCTTACTGATCTCACAAAGAGCTTCACCCACGCTCTATTAAACCTTGCTACATACCCTCAATATTGCACACCCCTTCGAGAGGAAGCTTCAGCTGTTATCAATCGGGATGGATGGACGAAGACTGCGATGACGAAACTCATCAAGATGGACAGCTTTCTCAAGGAATCCCAGCGATTCAACAGCACCACTCTCTGTAAATTATTATTTATTTTTGGTGATACTAAGCTGATTTCTAGTAGTCCCTATGATGCGCAAAGCAATGCGGCAATTTGTATTCTCGGATGGTACTGTGATACCCAGCGGAACTCACGTCGTTGTCGCTTCATTACCCATGCATCTCGACGATGAATATTTCGAAAGCGCATCTGAGTTCCAACCTTTCCGGTTTTCACAGCGGCGCGAGGACGATGGAGAAGACCCACAAATCCTACTAGCTTCTACAAGTGCAAGTTATATCCCTTTTGGGTATGGACATCATGCTTGGTACGCTAAAATTGCCCGATCTATGGTTTTGAGTTCTCACTCACTGATTTCGTCAGCCCCGGTCGCTTCTTTGCTTCTAGTGTGATGAAGGCTATGATGGCTTATCTTGTGCTAAACTACGATATTAAATTGGAGAAAGAAGGCGAGCGTCCTCCAGATGAATGGTTTATGATGAATTGCTCTCCAAATCGGAAGGCAGAGGTTATGTTTAGACGGCGACGGCCCACATGATACTTGAATGTAACGACTTCACATACACACTAGAGCGGGACACCCAGATAATGGTCACATTGTTTACTACTACGGTTCTTTATTTCCAGCAATAGCACATCGAATAAATTGCGTGAAGAACTTCATTCTTGGACTCGGCTGAATACAAAGTCGACTCTAATGACGTATAATTGAATTGTATGGACAGGCCAAGGATTGGCGTGAATGGAGTGCGAACTTGTTGATGGGGTTTCAAGTGTGTTGTCACAACGCCGTTTATGTTCCATATTAGCTCTCCTGAAAATCTTCGTTCTCGAGGTCTTGTGGCTCCTTGGTCTACGTGCCGAAGACTCGGGGGCCATCGAGACAGAACCCATTTCTGATGGCATATTGTCTTACGCGAATATGCGTGGTGGGAGCGACTATGAGAGAGTTGCGGTTAATACATCGATTACGGGGTGCGAACTTCAGGACTGTTACTTACTTGGATCATGTACATAACCAACTTAGATTGTCATACTTCTTGCCCTAGGAAGTTCCACGAGCAAGTTTGGAGCATTTACACGAGTGTGAACATTAGTGCTGACAGGTCATTTACCATCCAAAATGTGAATTGAAGTCTCTTGGACCAGAACAAATTCATGAGAAATCATACGGCATGCATTAGTCATCCTCTGAACAGAGTCGAAGCTAAATTTATCAGGATGAAGTCCAAATAATTTGGGACGTGGATGAATACAAACATGACAAGAAAAGAAAATTGCATCGTGCAGTACGATTAGCAGGCAACATCAATAAGTCAAACGGAACATGAACTGGAGGCTGTACTGTTTCGTATCAGGATCCCAATATGACCAGTTCCAATATCCGGCATCGTCAGCTTCGTCTTCTATCTCGCGCGTAGGAATGCGAAAAGCAATTGTCTCGTACGGCTCAGCAGCCACCTAGCATTCAATAAGCAATGTGTGACTTGGTAATCGCACCCACGATTAGATACTGGTATGGCTTGTTCGGAGGCCCCCTCATTTGCTCCCAAGCGTTCATAAATCGTCGACGAGGGATGACGTCCGCTTTGATCTGAGGAAGGTGGACCTGAACCATCATATTTTTTGTTTGTCCCGCACTTTTGTCACTCGGTAGCCTGGGCATCCTATTTTGAGGAACACTTTGTGTTGTACATTGCTTTGAGTCGGAGCAATCGTCAACTGCTTGTCCTTAGCACCGCAAGCCACGCGACGAGCGAGATTGGTCTGATGCTTTTTTCCCTGAGTATGAGCCAGGTATGAACCTTCGTTGGTACGAAGCGTCAGACAGAGATGACATTTGAGGGAGCCCAAATGATTCCTTAGGATATATGGATCCTGCACGACACGTCAAAATTGGCATTGGAGGACAGGTCACATACCAGGGACTTACTTTGGCAAGATCGATTGTGAGCAAGTTTGCGCAAATGTTCACACCTGTCCACGTTGGTCTCCGAAGCCCCAGCGGCACCACCTCCACCGAACTTGTAACCGACACGATTCTGTAAACAAGGTGAAACTGTATTCCTAGGCTGGAAGGTAAAGCTGACATAATCAGTTTCTTTTTGGGTGCCTCCAGAGTCCATTGCAGTTCCGTGGGCCAACGTGCATAGTACCGTGACATGCACACTCGTCAAAGTCTACCGTAGCACGTTCCTGACTTCGGTCAATCGGTGAGGATTGATGCGAAAGCCAGCCACCGGCTCGTCGCATTGACTCGTTGGGGCTCGTCGACTCTCGTAGCGTCGTATCCAACAGTACCCGACCAAGGCGGCGAGTTCTAGGGCCCTTTAAACCGAATCCGTTGAATCTTTGTGAGCAATATATCTTAATCAGATTACTTATTCACTTCATCACGGTAAAGCTTCACATTGATGATATTTTCGGCGGCCGTTTTGAAGTTGTTAAAGACCATGGGCACACCATTCCTTGACATAGCCTGAGTTCCTCTGGTTTCCTATACTTGCAATAGGTGATTTTGGTAGTTCAAATTCAAAGCCTGACCGTGCTTGATGTTGCAGTTGCGAAGATGTCCGGTGATGTACATACTAATAGTAACACTCATCTTCGGTCAGTTCCGAGCCTCATAATGTGCGATGAAGTTCTTCATTATTTCCGATTCCCAGATCACGGAAGCCAGCCATGCCACAAAATCGTACGCCACAGATACTGGCGAATTCTTCGACACAACGGTTGACGGGTTTCAGGTGCCCGTTAAACTTGCTAACGCATCCAATACAATTATACAAGGCAGAAAGTGAAGGCCTGGATATTGTACAAGATTCCGAGAAACTTCAAGTTGCTTCCCAGTTTTTCCGTTTCACATTCAGATCACATTATCAACTTGGAAACTTTCCGCTCATGGTATCATAGATTTAATGCACTCCGCGCGTTCCATTAGCACGATTCTGGATGTCGCCAAGGTGAAGCGCGGACTGGAACGAGGACTGGTTGAAGCTCAGCCCTTCATGACTTCATTCATGTAAAATTTTACATTAATCGTCTATCCACTAGTAGACCAACTACACTAGTACCTTCTTTTGTCGGATGGCCATGTTCCAACGCTTTCTTCTTCCTCGGGTCCATGGAGATTGAACGCCATCGCATGTGACTCACCGATAGGCTGTCATCCGTCGGACGCAAAGGTTTCTTCAGGCAGGCAGCTAAAAGGTGCCAACGATCTCTTGTAACGTGGAGAGCATCGTATTACCAAACCACAACGCAGATATACTACTCACTAGTATCCATCACAGCATTATTATATGTCGAGTACATAATCATATTTCAGATGCTTTCGGATGCATGCGAAAAAACCGTACATAGTCCTAGCCTCCATGGCACGTTGGAGGAGGTAGATTGAGATGATCACAGTAAGTTACCAGGTTGTTGACAAGAGCTTGGTTGTCCAATTTTACAACGTTCGCGAAGCAAGGTTTGCCTGATTACATTCTTGGCTTTCAAGTTGCTCCTCGATTGACAACGAAGTTGCACCAGCTGTCAGACAAGGCTATACCGTAAGAATAGTTTGAGATCGCACACAGGTAACAAGTACTGAAGTACTTATGGGATGCAAATATGTGACGTTGACTATTTAGCGTGTGCCAGAGGATCGAAGACAACCCGGCACAAGTGAGAACTTCGAGTGCATTCAAACAAAGTAGGATCAAAGTCCGAAATTCGGGGGTTCAAAACTGCAGTAACACTACGACTATCGACTGTTTTTAAGGTCAACGAGACGGTAGATGTCGGATAGACGCGGGAACGGAAAGAAAAGGATAAGGAGCGGGTAACATAGTACTCGGCCAATGGCGACATCGAGCACCCGTAGAAATAACAAGTAAATGAGCATAGTTAGGAGTTTGACAGAAACCGGAATGAGTAGGCAGATATTGAACGGGGGCTGTTCGACAGCGCCACCGTTACAAGTTAAGTTCAATGAGATACACCAATGTAGTGGATGACTGTCATGCCATAGGAAAGCCTCAATCATCTACGTCATCCTGTGCCTGCGAGAGGGCTCGCAGGACATTGTTAGGTATGTTCATAACCTGTGCAAACCTATCCTCGAAAAGGACTCCGCCTTGTACACGCGCTTTGATGGCGCAAAGCTCTGTGAAGGCAACAGAGAACCCGAACGACTGGCTGACAGTGTAAGCATACGATGCCATAATAGTCTTGAGTTCCTCCTCGGAAAAAAAGACTGTGTCTTGGAACAACGGCCGCTGTGCGAAGTATTGCGCAGCTTTTTGGATCTGTTGTTCCTTGAGATCAGAAGAACGCCCAGTGCTTGAAGCACTTTTCTGCATTGCAACTGCGCGTAGCCAGTCCTGGTGAGCTTTATCGACATGCTTTTTGGCAACAGTTAGGTTGACCTGCAATCCTTGGAAACCGACATGTACCGCTTGTGTTGCCCTGTAAGATGCAGATGTGTATGGAGAGGTGAGATGGACATCACGGTCCAAAGCACGGGGTGTGGAACTGCGGAGGCTTGAGTACTTCTTAACAAACTCGGCGCGGAGGCGATTGCCCTCATCCACAAGATCATCGAGGATGAAAGATGATGATTTAGTTCGCTTCAATGGGAGTGGGTCTTCTCTGAGGGAGTCGCTCTTTTTTAGAGCTGCCAATTTGTAATATGGTTTGCGGCTCCCGTAAGATTTGCGGTCTGCCTCGAAAACATGGTATTTGACCCGTAGCCCAGTCTTGCTTGCATCCAGGCACGTTGTAAACCTTCACCACATTATAAAGCGAGCATGGTAGCGATACAACTTGAAGCACTTACATATATGCAAGTCGAACAGCTGTTGCGCTGTCATAGCCATCCTGATACACAGCTGCGTCATGAAAGGCAGAATACAGTCCACGCTTCGTCTCTGCAAGCCCGAGCAACAAAACATTTTGAAAAGCTGTTTGAGCCTCTTTGTCTGAGAGCTTGGATACTCGCCGGTCAAAATCAAGAAGGTCTTCGACCTCTCGCTCGAAGTCGTTCCTCAGATCCACGGGTGGCTCGCACAGCGGAGCAGTGTTAAAGTTCTCGACGAGGTTTTTAGACCAGACCAACACGACGGTATCTTCGAAAAACAATCACTAAACGAGGAAAAAGATAAGTAAGAACCGAAAGAAGCCCACCTCCGTCATAATCTACCAAGTGGAGTTGTCAGCAAATGCCTCGGGAATAAGCATGAGGGGAAAATGCCAACCTCCACCACCCAAGTAGCTCGCCAGTGACCGCTCGCCTTTCACCGAAAATATAATGACATCAAAGTAACTTGCCAACTTTGGGTGACTGACGGCACTGACCTTACCCATGTGTGATGACTCGGAGACAGTTCTATGAAAAGGAGTTTTCTTACTTTCTGGACGTCCGAGGGTAGTCTCGTGGGGTTCCTCCACACCTAATCACAAGTCTCAGGACAAACATTGCACAAAACTAAAGTGCTTACTAAAACAGGTCCTGTTATGATATCCACATGGGTTCCGCTTTCAGGGTCGGTGATGAGTTGCGACGACCGGAAATGGATCTGGCCCTCCTCAAGGACACCATACGGATCTGTGGTCCGATTAGATGAGCAACAGGGATCGACAAAGACGTTACTTACCTGGTATTATGTAGGCCTCGAGGGACTCCTTGACTGGAATATGACAATTTTTTACATAATCGTCCAGAATGAGCGTCACCACGCTTTGGAGCTTGCGAAAGAGTGGGTCAAGCTTTAAGGGGTGAAATCCTGCCTGGAGAAGCTCGAGGACAGATTCATGTAGAGAGGTTGGTTGGCCACTATGGGGATTGCGACTTCGGGGACCCGAGGCAGCCGGTGGCTGGTCCAATACGACGTCATCACCATCATCAATCTCGTCACCCAGCTCCTCGTTGGGCCTGAGTTGGCCAAGGCCGAGTGCACGGGCCTGGCCAGCAATGCGCCGCCGCAGTCTGCAAACTACAACACGGCCAGCACGCTCAACAGCTCGCCAAACTACGAGCATTGAATCGGGGCCGTTCCATTCAGTGAGCTGGCGCACTTCATCGTGCAGCCCATCAGCCATTAGTTCCTTCAGAATACCGGCGGGGACGTCATTGTGCGTTAAATTTACCAGAGTGTCTCTGGATAAGCGGCTGGGTCCAGTTACACGAGACGGCGCAACAAGATCGAAAATTCTGTGGGCGGCGTCAACTTTGTGCAGCGGTCCGCAGTTGATTTTGTTTTGCGAGTTACGTATCCAAATCTTTGGTAGTCCATCGGCGACTTGATACTCAGGATCTGGGTGCAAAACCCACATTCCCTTGGCACCAGCGATACGTCCCTGCACGGCTGTCGGCCGACTCGGATATTGGATTACTCGCATGATGGCAGTCAATGCTGCACCGCTGATGAACCCGCACCCGTCGGTCATGATTTTTTCAACTGAATGCTCTCCCTCGCCCCAGTCTCCAGCATCTGCAAGATTTAAGTCAATGACCATAGTTTACAAGCTAGAGGAAATGGTACATTGATCGTCAATAGGGACTATATTCTCAGGAGCAAATTTGATTGTTGGTACCGAAGTTGATAGACCGAGCCCCCATCGGGCAGACCATTTGCTGACGGGCTAGTCGGTGTGCTTGTCAAGAGCTTCATCACGCGGACTCAGACGAAAAGGTATTCACCTGTTTTGAATTCCACCTCAGTGGATTATGCCACTGTACAAATGCGTGAAGTGTTAGTCGATGACCGTCGCCATCGCCAAGGTTAGTCTGCCGATCTATGTTTTCGTTAGTTTCAAAGAGATAGGCACTCCCTTCCTTCGCATGAAATGGTACGAAGACACGGCCACACAACACAAATTTGCTGGACTCCAGAAACTTGGGAACTTTTGTGTCATATCTCAAGCTGACCGGAACGCGGATTTGGAGGATGCGTCGAGACCCCAAAAACCGAGCAAATCGATGCGACCGCCGAATCTCGGGTTTTTCGAGCTCGAGTTTAAACGAACTTCCAGCTCTCACAATACGGGCAACTTGCTGGATCTTGCCTCCGTACCAATTCTCTTTTCCCTCCCAGTCGCCCATAGTTCCCAGGCCGCGGCCCTTGTTTTCAACAATCGCAAGTTGCTCTCGATCGTATTCAAGCCTTTCCGTCGTATTTAGCTTGGAATTCATGAGATGATTGAACCTTATACCAAATTTCTGATGGTGCTCTCATCACAGATGACGGCCCCATTTCGTCTTTGATGACGGCAGCCACTTTCCATGCAGCTTGCACATTTGAACCCTCGAGTTTACGCAAACGATGTTCTGTCATGTCTTCGAACGTCCACAAGCCACGAGTGACGCCTCGGGCCAGTTCATAAATCGTTCCCCACGCAAGTTGTTGTTGATCGAGGACTAATTGAGCCCTCTCACAATGGGCGATGTGTACAATATTCAACTGAACGCCGAACTCGGGAGGACGATGTTGTGTCCTTGTCCCTACTTGTGGCACATTCACCTGCAGGGCTGTAGTAAACGTACGTTAGACGGAAGGGCTGTGAAAACCTACAGCTGGCCCGGTGGGCGCAGTCTTCACGGATGGTAGAGGAAGTAACGACCAGCGAGGTTCTGGTGGACACTTCTGGCCCATGGATCCAACGGACGACATCGATTCGAGTTTGGTTGTGTGACTGCACGAAGAACAAAGAAGAGTGCTGTGTTGACGATGATAAGGAGTCTCTATCACTCATCACATGGATAAACCAGCGTCTCTTTGAACCCGCTCTAATGGCCAGGCAGAAGTTAAACCCCTGCCAACTCGATGCAGACAATCTAGGTAAGTTTAGAAGCGCATTAAAGGCGTTATGAACGCATTGGTTCGCCAAGTCACAGCTAATCAGCGGGCTTCACGTTCCACTGCAATTGCATAGTGAATGTAGGCTAGGCAAGGCCTTGCTACAGCTTGCTTCAACAATGGTGTTCCTTCCGCGTCGCAGTTGCGTCGAAGGACAGTATTAAGTGGGTGGGTACTTAGTCTGATCAAGTTGGTTACAGTACTAGGTTGATGTGGAGTGGTTTTCCATGGTCATCAGAAAGCATCAGACCAGCTGACCAACGAGCTCATGACCAAATATAGCGATTGATAATCAGTGCACCCCTCGGGTCCATCCTCATTAACACATTTCAGACTGTAATCCGATCAGAATTTTTGGTTATGGTGAGTCAAAAGCAAGAGTGAAACGCTAGCTGCTTACGGTGTGCAATATTAGCCACCAAGACAGAAGAACCAGAATCCATCGGGACTTGGTCGAGCTATCATCAATAAAAAGTTCAAGGATGCCAAAGAAAGACAAGAGTCTGGTCTTGTACGGATATTTTGTGTTCTGCATGCGTTTACTCATGTGCTCAGTATACAACCGAAGTTGACTCGACAACCCGCCTTAAATCTGTTACGCAGGAGAGAGACCTAGACGAATTCTTGAACACAGCACAGTTGGCGGGCACAGAGTTTACGGCGGGTGCGTGAATATGATTTCCTTTTGTTTATAGCCTCACTCGGAAAGGTAGAAAGACGAAATGTGAAGATTATCCAGTCCCCTGCAGGATCAACACATAATCCCCATCTTCTCACCGATCAGGAGGAGGAGTCGACTTTGAAGAAGCACCAGCTGAATAAGGAGCGACTCAGGGTGCCCAGAAGACCTCCATGGACGAAAGCAATTACAACATCACAATTAGACCGACAAGAGAAAGATGCCTTCCTCGAGTGGCGAAGAGGGCTCGCTCAGTATGTGGGAAAGCACCCGATCTTCTGCAGCCACTAACCGATATCGATAAAGGCTTCAGGAGGAGGACAGATTTCTGTTAACGCCATTTGAACGCAATATCGAAGTCTGGAGGCAATTGTGGCGTGTCTTAGAGCGATCACATCTAGTCGTGCAAATCGTAGACGCTCGCAACCCGCTAAGATTTAGGTGCGAGGATCTTGAGTCGTATGTCAAAGATGTGGAAGGTGCAGAAGGCGAGGCGGGTACCGGTAGAGATAAGCGCAAGACTCTTCTGTTGATCAATAAGGCCGATCTACTCACTGCGACACAGAGGTGAGCGTGGTTTCACTTCTACTCGAATGTCTGTCTTTATTCCAACCTTCACCTCAAGGCGAATATGGGCAGATTATTTTGACGGTCAAGGGATACAATACGCATTCTTCTCCGCTGCGAATGCTGCTGCATTACAACAAGCTCGCCGGGATGCTATTGCTCAGGCCGAAGAGGAACAACTCCATGAGGATAATCAAGACGAAGTTTCGCTGTCCGATTCAGATGGTCCGGATACACCCAGCGACGATGTCAGTGATGATGGCCTCGCAAAAGAATCGGTACCCGAATCGCCGCCTCACTCCGAAAGCGACACAGACGACGAACATCAGTACGTTCACACAGAGGAAGATAGTCCCGACGGAAAGGATCCTCGTACCAAAGTTCTCTCAGTGTTAGAGCTCGAAGATCTCTTCGTCACAGCTGCTCCCGATCTATCAAGTGAAGCTCGATTGTTTTTTTAATTCGAATTAAGGCTTACCAATCGGCAGTATTTGCTGGCCCGTTTGGAGAACCTCCAACAAAACTTGTGGTTGGACTTGTCGGCTATCCCAATGTTGGTAAATCTAGCACAATCAATGCCCTTCTTGGAGAAAAAAAGGTCTCCGTCTCCTCGACTCCCGGGAAAACAAAGCACTTTCAAACTATTCATCTCTCTCCAGTGATAGTACTTTGCGACTGTCCTGGGTTGGTATTCCCGCAATTTGCGACGACCAAGGCCGCACTGGTTTGCGACGGCGTGTTACCAATTGATCAAATGAGAGAGTATTCCGGTCCTGTAGCTCTTGTAGCCAAGCGGATACCAAAGGAGGTACTTGAAGCAACTTACGGTTTGACTGTTAAATTCACCGGAGTTGAAGAGGGGGGTGACGGGAAGATCACTGCGGAGGACTTCTTGATCGCTTATGCGAGTGAGTAATCTTCGTTTGATTAAATACCTATTTTTTCATCAGTCAATAGTTGCTCGAGGGTTCATGCGTTCCGGCCAAGGTAATCCAGACGAGGCACGAGCAGCACGGTATGTCCTAAAGGACTATGTCAACGGGAAGCTGCTTTTCTGCCACCCACCGCCGAACACGCCTGAGGAGTCTTTCAACCAAGGAACCCACGAACTATCGCTGCTGCGAGTGACGGGAAAGAAACGTGCACCCGTCACAAGAGTTGGAAAAGGCGCGGATACATTCGTGCCGGCTAATCCGTCTCCTATGCTTGTTGCTCAAGGGCAGGGGCTGAAATCTCAAGCTCTTGACCAAGACTTCTTCGCTCATAATTCGAACTTATCAGCACGAGCATTTCTACAAGGTACCTCTCGTAACGGGCAAGAGTTCTCGAGGGGAAGAATATATCCTCATCAGAATATGGTGGCTGACGATGGTACTCCATTGGGATGTGGGAGCGCGAAACAGGCCGCCATGTTGGCCAGTGCGAGTAAGGTTGGGAAGAAGCATGACAAAAAGAACAAACGAGTGAAGCAGAGGAGCGGCAGGGGATATGATTGATGCTCAATGCGTTGGCGGGACACGCATTTATCTATTGAGAGGATTGTTGGGAGTGGTCGGGTCAAATTCCAAAAGTAGCAATGACCCCTCTAGGCAGTTGGATAAATGCCTCGAGCCGCATCTACGTCGCTTCTTGTTTCTTCTCTAAATCTACCAAGCATGGAAACACAGACACGCTCGCTAGGACCAACTCAGCCTGTACCCTCGTTTGTCTCTTCAAAGTCAATACGTTCGCAGACCTTGTCAAGATCGGATGTATGCGCCAAATTTATTACAACAACCGCAGATGGACACACGGAAGGTATGAATTCTATCTTGTTCCTTTAGGTGGCGGGGATCATTAACAACGATCTGCTGTGCAGAAATAACTTTAAGTATTGGCAAGCCGATAACCATCGGAAGGAACCCGTCTCTTTGGTCGCTTAACGCATCTTCTGCCCTGGGTTATCTTGTTTACTCACTTGCTCATATACAGCTCGTACGTGATACCAGATATCGTGGTGTCCAGCCTACATTGCAAGATACACGCGTCAGCTCACATGTTTTATGAGTTCACACGTCTCCTGACACGCGCTGAGCAGGGTCCAGTCCAGCACCGGCGGAATCATTGTATCGTGCCAGGTAGCTACTTGTACCATCTTTTCCTACTTGCTTAACTGCTGCGAAGGACTTGTCGACAAATGGACTCATTTTGAATGGGCACAAAATCCGCAAAACGTCTGTCATTGTCATGAATGGCGATACATTCAGAATACCAGCCTCGCAGAGTACGTGTCAATCATGTGCGACCTTCATTTTGTGCCTTGCTGACCGGTTACCAGCATTTCAGTGCATACTCATGTGGAGGCACCTTCATGAGAAACACGAAAAACACGCGTCACAGCCTTCTCAATCACAGACGCAGTCATACAAAGTTGCTACCGTTCACCAAGACAGCATATTGATTCTAAAGAGTTCATGCAGGACCTCGGACGATTCCTGATCACATCTCACTGCCTTGGGAGTGGTAGTTATGCCACAGTACAGCTTGCGCTTGACACCACAGGTCACCAACAAGCCGCCTGCAAGATTATTAGGCGCAAGGAAGGTAGTGACCTCAGAAAAGAGATGAAGGAGGCAACACTGCTCATGAACCTGCACCACGTTCGTGCATGATTTCATATTTTCGTCCTGAAATGTCATGATCCTAATTTAAACAGCCCAACATCAACAGGGTATATGCTGTCGATTTGGATCCGGAATTCTTGTATGTTGCTTGTTTTTTGGTTCACCACTGAAGCGACTAATTGTGTGCATCAGATACATTATTCTTGAACTTTGTACCGGTGGTGACCTTTTCACGTACATCACCACGCACTCCAAGCATCGATTATGCGAAGGGGAGGCAAAGTACATCATGTATCAACTTCTCAAGGGCTTGAAGTACCTGCATGATCGTATGATCTCACACAGAGGTAAGGTTCCATACCTCTCCCATAAGGCTCTGGCTGAGCTTAAGGCAGATCTTAAGGTGACGCCCTGTGCGTGTTTTAAATTGCTGACTTCATTCTGTCATCAACAGCCTGAAAACATTCTACTTTTCTCACCTGGTCCTTACCCACGCATCCAGATCGCCGACTTCGGTCTTGCACGTCCAAAAGCTTACCAAGAAACCTTGCATGTTTGTGGCACTATATCTTATCTCCCGCCAGAAGGTATCCTGGCGCTCGAGCATAAACATCTTGGCTACGTTGGTATGCCAGCTGACTGCTGGAGCGCAGGCGTGACGCTTTTTGCGATGTTGACGTGCGTGTTCTGCTATATTTGTTGTCACCGAAATCACGTTCAGAGTTAACGCTCGGATCGCTGAAGCGGAAGTCACCCATTCGACTTTGCCAGTTCTTCTCAATCTCGCATCTCTCTTGAAGACATGGTGGACTCTCAGGGATTCGTCCAATCCCAACATGCGACGGCTCAAGATGAAAGAACAAAACAACGTATCATCGATGGTCAGATTTGCTTCCATGAACCGATCTGGGGTCCGCTTCGCGACGGTGCGTGCCTAGGATTACTTCCTGATTTCAGTCCTCTATAAACCGTATCTATCCAATCAATGACCGGTCCCCTGACTATTTGCGGATGTGTAGCCAAGATCCTCGTCTCGCACCTTCTTGTCCCGGACCCACAGGACCGTGCAACTGTGTACACCGCGCTCAAGAGTTGGTGGATCTGCATGGACCTCGAAGAGTTGGATCAAGCGTACCGAGAGCGGATTCGAGCGCGCTTCATGTAATTCAGTTTGCGATACTCTCTGTTTTTATTGCTCTTGTTGTGCGTTTTTGTGGCACTAGATTTGTACGGTGCTTTCGTGGTATTCAATTGCTACGGTTCAAATGTTCACATACACATCCGATTCTGGCCAAAATTGAGAGATAAATGTATCTGTCGTGGTGTGTGCTGTTTTCTACACTGCAGGAATCGCGGGGGGGCATCCTGCAAGTCATGGGGGTCGGGGCTTGAGCATGAATATATGATATCCTGAGCATGTTGAGCTGCTATTCATTCCATGTAATAATATCTCTATCTTCTTCTGAGTTGTGGTCACGTTTACGGTGCAGCATGACACGATCGCGTGAAGGGAACAGTCTGTTACAATCTACGGGCGCTAGTGAATGGACAGATATCAGACAACATAACACGTACCTTGAAATGCACATATGTATATCGGTGTCCTACAACAGTGGATGAATCAGAATATGTTGGTGCAATGTAGTATGACTTACTCTTGAGGAGAAGTGACGCGGGCGAGACCAGCCATTAGCTGATCATGCGTAGTCGTTGCTGTCAGAAAGGTCACTCAGCTCGTATGGCATTGTGAATATGACCTTGCTTACTGTCATGGGTCGCAGGCTTCGACTTGAGGACGGACGGCAGCGACGGACCATGATGCATTACAAGATGAAGAAATGTAACACAGCCACTTCTGATTACCAAAAGTTGTGATTTCAACCCCTGCAGTCACGGTCGCGGAGGGGCATGTATGACTTATCTTCGTCACCGTCGACCACAGTGAGCCCCACTGTTAATGTGCCAATTTCCCGCTTCAAACATCTAGCCAACAGTCGAAACGACGAGGAAATACCTACAAGTTGGTCTGGAATGTGGAGTACCCCGTCACGCACTGCAATGGCGATTGCCAATGGCAGGGCTGCACGTGGGGTTCACGGCAGGTCGTTCAGCGCTTCTCCAGCGTCTGTCCCACCTTCATGGGCACTCCAGCACTCGCTCTCTATGTCTACTAGTACTAATCAGAAACAGTCAGCACCTGTTGTGTGGTGGCCATTATCGTCGTCTTCCAGAGACATACCATCTAGTTCAGCGTCGACCTCAGATGGCTTATCGTTGTCGTCGCGTCCGCC
Source organism: Suillus weaverae (assembly GCA_016767475.1). Lineage (NCBI taxonomy): Eukaryota > Fungi > Basidiomycota > Agaricomycetes > Boletales > Suillaceae > Suillus > Suillus weaverae. The sequence goes on from MU179297.1 coordinate 54,043, forward strand.
ATCTCCGGGACTGTCGCTACTTAACGAGGCGTTGAGTGACAGTATCCTTCCGACAGTGCCCCCACGTGCACGACTGCCTCCATGTTTTTCGCCTGCTCGCCTGCTCAGTCGACCACCTCCATTACTCAGTAATCTGCTATCTGCTCTCCCGTCAGCATCTGTGACTTCCATTGCTCCACATATTCAAAATGGGCTTCCCTTATCTTCTGTAGATCCTGCAGCTCACATCGATGAGCCATGTATATCGCTAAATCACTCCCTACCCACCCATTCGTCCATCGACACACTGCGTTCGATCCATGCATCTACCGTACCACAGATTGCCCCTCCTCCTATTCCAAGCAAATGGTGGTTCCAGAGTGATTCAGACTCGGGGAGCAAGGACAACGTGGACAAGCTCCTCAATGAGGAAGATCAGGCTTCGTCGCTGAATAAAATTCATCAGAAGTGTATGTTTGTAGTCCACTCTTCGAGCTTGGCTGACCGTTTGCATGTAGATCGTTCACCAAAAGCCCCTGTTGTGTTCTGCCATGGACTTCTTGGTTTTGACACCGTAACCGTCGGACCTTCCCTGGCACCCTTACAGGTTGCACATTGGCGTGGCATCAAGGAAGCATTGGAGGCAAATGATTGTGAAGTTCTCATCACGCGAGTACCTGCAACGAGTTCTCCTGTAGAGCGCGCAAAAGTTCTCGAGAAAAAGATCTCAGAAGTCTATCCTGGCCGAGCTGTCCATCTCATAGGACACAGCATGGTAAGCTGAGCACTGAGGCGGAAGATCACCCTTATTGACACATTGCAGGGCGGCCTCGATTGCCGTTACCTCACAACCCACCTCACCCAACGCAAGTTTTCCGTGATAAGCATCACTACAATTGCCACTCCACATCGTGGCTCCTCTTTCGCGGACCACTTCATGTCGCTCGCCTCGCAGCATCTTCCATCCGTCCTTGCGCTGCTTGAGCTCCTACCAAACGGTGGCGGCGATGGAAAGGCATTCGAATGTCTTACCCTAGAAAGCATGCGCCGGTTCAACGAGGAGACACCTGACGTTGAGGGTGTGCGCTATTTTAGCTGGGGTGCATGCTATGAACCAGGGCTCATTGATACGTGGAAATGGCCGCATAGTGTCATCTTGGAGAAGGAGGGTCCGAACGATGGACTGGTTAGCGTCGAATCAGCTAAGTGGGTAAGCGTGCAGGATGACTCCGTGGCGTGTGCCTTGCTGAATACGTATGCAGGGCACATATCTCGGCACCCTTTCTCCCGTGAACCACCTTGACCTTGTTGGATGGACAAACGCTGCGCGATATACGTGGGCCTCGATTTGGGGGAAGGAGATCCTGTTCAAGCCTGCTTCTTTCTACCTTGGTGTTGCAGACTTGCTGGCCGGAGTAGAGGAGGGCGAGAGCGACAAGGATACACTAGAGAACGGCATGGTTGAATGTCACCGGGAGAGAATGGAGCAAAACCTCTTGGGTGGCAGTCCGTCTCCCAGGTCGACGCCAAGCCCATTGCTGAGAATGCACCCTGCACTTGGAGAGATGATATCAAAAGCGCAAGAAGAATCAATGTCCGTACCCCCGCGTACTTCTCAAACAGCCGAAGGGTCGACATCTCCGACATCTCCGGAAGCGCCTCCATCAACGAAGCAGAGATCTTTACCCCCTACACCTCCTCACGAGGAGACCCCACCTACACCACCTACGAAATCGTCAACCCCGCCTGCACATACGGGAGAACGAGACTAGACCACTTTGCACGCATCGTGCCATACCCGTAAATACAAGATTAAGTATCTGCCATATTATTAGTCGTATCGTATTCTAATCGCTTACTACTGAGATTCAGCATTGATTAGTATCTCTCACGGAATAAAACACGTTTCATCCAATGTGAGCTGGAGTAGGACAAATTAATACCATGACCGGGGGTGGACCGGAGAAGCGGGGGATCGTGGTCATGAGACAAGTGTCCAAGCCATCTCACCCGGGCCCAACAAGCGCTGTCTGTTTCGCCAGCTCGTACACTTAATACCTTGATCTTCCTACCGTAAATCTCACCACTGACATGTCGCTCGAAAAACTTTCATCGAACAAGCACTACGAGGGAACGCTCGCAAAGTACAAATTTAAAGTACGTCGTTTGGCAGTGGCGGCAACGCCACGCTGATGATGAGGCTAATAGTCTGCTGCTCTGGGCGATACCTATACCCAATTCAATCTCTTCCTCCCCGCCAACGCGGCTCAGGGGAAGGTCCCTGTACTTGTTTATCTTGCGGGACTGACCTGCACGGAGGATAATGGGTGCGTGCTAAACGCCCTTCCGTTGACCCCACAAATTCATATGATGAAATACAGGGCTCAAAAAGGCGGTTTCATGTGCGATGCGGCAGCTCAGGGCATCGCACTGCTCTTCCCCGACACCTCCCCACGTGGCGCAGGCATCGATGGTGAAGATGTAGATTGGGATTTTGGCAGTGGTGGGTAATCTCTATCTTGGTGCTCATCCTTACCTAACAGCAGACGCGGTGGATAGGTGCTGGATTTTACCTGAATGCAACGAATCCCAAGTGGTCAAAGCATTATAATATGCTCAACCATGTTACTCAAGAGCTCCCTCAGGTGCTCGAAAAAGCAGGCTTGCCTGTCGTCAGTCCCGGAGACTCTTATCATCCCTTCTTTCCCTGACGTCAATATTCCCAGGACTTCACACGCCAGTCAATCTTTGGACACTCGATGGGCGGACACGGGGCGCTGACTGTGTACCTTGCGTCACTGTTATCGGGGACGAAGCAATATCGTAGTGCATCCGCGTTTTCACCCATCTGCGAGCCATCCGAGGTGCCGTGGGGGACGAAGGCATTCTCTGGGTATCTTGCGGGCGGTGTTGCGGAGGGGAAAGACCGATACGATGCAACAGCGATGATTGGGAAGGTGAAGGGAGCGGTGAATATACTTGTAGATTATGTACGTCGTTTTGTCTATTCGTTGGGACTTAAGGCTGATATAGTAACAGGGTACCGCGGATAATTTCCTGTACCAACTGCACCCGGACAAGTTCCTCGAGGCTGCGCGCGTGGCTGGGCATGATGAGGTACAGGTACGAGTAAGGAAGCAGGAAGGGTATGATCATAGCTACTATTTCGTGGGTCTCTGCTCTTAGATGATGGGGCGATGTACTGACAACGGAATGAACCGCGACAGATCTCGACATTTGCATCAGACCATATTCACTGTGAGTTTTTGTCTTGTTTCTGGAACGTGTCAGTTACTGATACGGAGAGTTGTAGTCCATGCCAACTTCCTGAAAGCGTAAGAAGCTAACTGACCTTGAAATGTACGAATGATGATATGATGGTTCATGGGTACCGAAGATGGCCGAGTGTGGGGAAAATTTGAGACGGTTTCCCGTTGGATTCCCAAAGGAGAGTTTACTTTGAGAGCCAGGCAGCGCTCGTTGCGAGGGAGACCGAATGATGTTCGTGATGTTCAGATTTTATTACAGTGTTTGAATGCGAGGATTGAAAGTAAATAGTTGTATACAACTTACGGTCACACCGAGCACATGCACCTGCTTATACCACTATTGATCAATTCCTGTTCTCTACTACGACCACGACAGATTGTCATAGCCTCTGCCATTTTCACATACTCACTCTTAATTCTTCAAACAAAATTTATTAGCCAACCATACCGTCCATCCTAGTAAACAGAGCACGAAGAATGTCATTCTTCTCAAGGAAGAAGCAGCCTAGCGCAAGTCAGCTCGCTGCTTCATCCGTAACAGTAGCTCAGACTCCAAGCCAAGCTCTAGCGCAGCTGGCTGCAAAGGATAATGCTCCTCAACTTCAACACCTGCGCGATAATGATTCGTGAGCCCTTCATATTCAACTTTTCTTCTCCCACAGTCGTTCATCGTTTTCTTCATCCTTGCTCAGTTCAACTACCACGAATGGCCCTGCAGCAGCCCTCGCCCAACGTCAACAAGCTCGCGGCGCCAGCCCTATCACAACGCAACAGCCGCCCCAGTCACAGCAGCAACCACCACCCCAAGCCTCCCAGCAGCCTCAACAACGGCCAGCTTATCCCTGGTCTGCACGGCGCTTACTCCTCCCGCCCCCACTAGTAATCCCGAAGCCTGGCGTGGCTCCACCAAACTCACCTTCACCTTCACCTTTCCCTCGCTATGGCCATGCACTTCCCGCGACAGCCACCTCTTCAGGAGAGTTGTATCTTTTTGGTGGTCTCGTTCGCGAAACCGCCCGCAATGATTTATACCTTTTCTCTACTCGCGATTTGTCTGCCACTCTCGTGCAGACAGGCGGAGAAACACCCTCGCCGCGAGTCGGTCATGCTAGTGCAATCGTTAGCAGCGTTCTCATTATATGGGGAGGCGACACAAAAACAGACCCCTCGTCCGATCAGTCAGAAAAACAAGACGATGGCTTGTATCTTCTGAATCTCGGTGCGTTCATCCTAATTGTTCAGAGAAGCCATACTTCATATACACCCCAGTTTCACGAGAGTGGACCCGCGTAGCCATGCACGGCCCTGCACCTGCTGGACGGTATGGTCACGCTGTTACTATGGTCGGCACCAAATTTTTCGTCTTCGGAGGTCAGGTAGATGGCGAGTTCCTGAATGACCTCTGGTCATTTGATCTCAATACTCGTAAGTCCCATTCAATTTAAGCTTATTTTCCTAAACCTTATGTTATGCTCTTAGTACGGACAACAACAGCTTGGGAGCTGTGTCAACCCGTCGGAACCGCCCGTCCTGCCCAACGTACAGGACATGCCTGTGTAACATACCAGGATCGCATCATCGTGTATGTTCGCCATTCATTCAATACTGGCTCGTATTCACGTTTCACAGGTTCGGAGGAACAGATGGCCAATACCATTACAATGATACATGGTCGTATGATACTAATACCAAGACCTGGTCGGAGCTGCAATGTATTGGATTTATCCCCTCGCCCCGGGAAGGCCACGCAGCCGCTGTAGTTGACGACGTCATCTACATATTTGGTGGCCGGGGTGTAGACGGCAAGGACCTTGGCGACTTGGCAGCATTCAAAATGTCAAGTGCGTGATTTGATGAATGATAGGCGTGCGTGTTCTAAGCTTATCGCGTACAGATCAGCGGTGGTACATGTTCCAAAACATGGGTCCAGCGCCTAGCGGCCGTTCGGGACATGCTATGGCGTCCATGGGAACTAGAGTTTTTGTTCTTGGTGGAGAGTCTTTCACGCCAACCAAGGGCGATGACCATGGAATTATTAATGTTCTTGACACCAGTACGCGACCGCTCTCCTGCACCAATGTCACTGCTGACGGATTGCTCAGAGCACATCAAATACCCCGATTCAAGCAAAGGACCACCGGTCAACAAGGCTGACCGAAAGTCATCCGCAACACCTACGCCTCCACCAGGACCACTCGCACCAGGAAGCACTATGCCTAATGGTACCCGTGCCATGTCCCCGACAGGTGCTCCTCAAGACGTAGACGACCTCCGCCGGGCTATATCTCCACCAGGAACCCGGCCTGGAACTCGTACACCGAATGGTGCTCCTGCGCAGTCATCTCCCAATACCAAAGGTAAAGCACCGGCACGCCCTCGAAGAGATGATGGGGACGTGTTCGGAACGGATGAAGGGAACGGGACAGACACTGGTGCTACCATCGAGTCTATTACGACATCCCGAGATCACGCACCATCTCCAGACCAGACCCGAGCACGGAGTCCCAACTCCTTTAGTGTCGTCACCCGTGCGATGTCCCCCACATCTCAGAGTGGATCCGATCCCTATGGCAACGTACAGCCACCCAACGTGGCTAGCGTGGCGATGAGCGGTCTGGCTGCCCGAAGTCCATCACCCGTAGTGGATCGTAGCAGGCCTCCTCTTGATGCTTTTTATCAGCCATCAGGTGGTTCTCCCGGTGCGAACGGGAACGGAAATGGGCATGCCCAGGGGAAATTTGGTTCAACGGGCAATGTGACGGCTGACCTGATTCGGGATTACAAAGTCAAAGAGATGGAGGTCGAGGCGTTGCGGAGGCGAGAGGCTTGGATGAAGACGGCGCTTTTGAAGGCATCGCGATCGGGCTTTGTTCAACTTGACGAAGAAGCGTTGGAAACCGAGGATGTTGACTTTCAAGATGATACCAGTGAGGAACAGAGGAAACTTGCTGACATGGTCATGAATTTCAGGCACTTCAAGACCCAGATGCAGGTGTGTTTTCTCCTTTCAAGGACAAGTGAAACGTTCTAACATGGACACAGACTACCCTGGTTAATCAAGCCCGCGAGGCTTCTGAGCGCATTGCGGATGCCGAGCGCATGAAGTCCGCTGCGATCCAGGAAGCTGCATACTACCGTGCGAAGCTTACTGCCCACGAAGCATCTACACCTGGCGAGGTCTCGCAAATAGAGCGAGAGCGTATTGCTGAGCTCGAACGCCATCTTGCCACACTACTGGCGGAACAGACCGCACAGAAGAAGACAGTGGACGAGCTGAGTGACTCGCTCGCCTTGCAGACTACGCTTCTTGAGCAGGCCGAGGCACGGTCCTCTGAGGCCAGCAACCGTGCTGATGCTCTGGAGGAGAAGCACCATCGTGTTGTTGGTGAACACTCCGAAATCCGCGACCGTTACGTGGAAGTCGAGACCGCTCTTCGAGATCACGCCGATCGACTTCTTGGCCAGACTTCGCTGCTTGAGCAAAAAGACTCTGAGTTGTCCCAGGTCAAGAGACAGGTTGAAGAGTTGAGCCAACTCCGGGATCAGCATATCCGTGCTCTCGATCAAGCCCGTACGGCACTACAAGCCGTATCCTCCCGCTCTGAAGAGGATCAACGCGCTCGTGATCAGAACACTCGGCTAGAGGCAGATATTGCAGAATTACGTGGTGAATTAGAGACTCGCATGTCCGAGGTGGAACAAGCGAGGATCAGGCTTACAGAGGTTGAGAACGCGTGGGCCAAGTCTCGTGAAGAAGCTGATGCGTTCCGTGCACTCACCACTGGCAGTCTTGGGGAACTTCTCGATTCGCATCGTGACCTCAGGGCAGACGAAGACCGATTAACGAGAGGACATGTAGAGAAAGTGGAGGCTATGGAGGTGGAAGCTGCTTCTCTACGGAAGATGCTGAAGGAGGCCACACAGCAGCTGGAGGAATCGCAAAAGGACCTCTCAGAGGAGCGGCGCAGGGTACGACTGACGGAATCTGAGCAAACATTCCTACGATCACAGATTGTGGGTCTCCGAGCGCAATTATCGAGCTCTGTCTTGGAGCAGGGTCGTCTGCGCAAAGATCTTGCAGAAAAAGATAATGATCTGCGAGAAGCGTTGAAGGAGACGGCCGATACCAATATCCGCTTGACAATGCTTCGGAATTATCTTTCAGAAAATGGCATCATCCCAGATTCGGATGAACCTTCCTCAAATTCGGGAAGTGCTTCGCGATTGGCAGACCTGGAGAAACAGCTAGAAGAACGCTCATTGATGTACGAGCGCTCAGAGCGGGAACTCAACGGAGCTCTTCGAAGGAAACGCGAACTCGAGGCGCAGTTGAGTACGATGACACAACAAGATCGATCGAGGTCCATGCAGAGCCCTGTAAACCAAGGTGACTCAGACGCTGACGCTCGCGCTCTTGAAGCTGAACGAAAACTCGAGGAGACGGAACGGAGCTATAAGGCGCGAATGCGCCAGATGGAAGAGGACTATCAGCTTGCTGTGCATTATGTGAAGTGAGCTTTTTCGCAAGTACTTGTGCATGTCCTGGGTCTGATCGTCCATCGCAGAGGAACCGAAAAAATGATGCGAAGGATGAAAGATGAGGTTACGAGGACGAAGACTGCCTATGCTAGTCTGCAAGCGGAACTGGACACTGTTCGAGGACGATCCAGTACTGAACCGCGACGTGGTGTCAACGGTCGCAGCACTCCTTCAGACGACAATCACGAGCACCTTCGCGGCCAGTTGATTGATGCGCAGAAGCAAAGTCAGCGTTTAATTAGTGACAACAAAGATCTCCGTCAAAGAATGGAGACACTGGAGAAAGATCTCGACATCATGAAGGATAACTTCGTCATCTCTCAACGAGAGTTTGACGAACGCCAGACTCGCGTGGAGGAACTAGAGTTGGAGATTGAGAGAATGAACGCTACTCTCGCTGTATATCGCGAGGGAAGTGATGCCAGTTTACTGGAACAGCTCACCGTTGAAAACACCAACCTCAAAAGGGAAAACGAACAGCTTTCGCATAAAATCCACCTTCTCCTAGAAGTCGATCAGCCTCTCAAACGACCATCCAGCATGACAAGCTCAGAGAATTTCGAGCACCTGTCGAATGAACTGGACGATTGGCAGCGACAGATGGCTAGCTCGTTTGGCGCCCGGCGACCGCTAAGCGACTTTGAATCTCCCTCTCATTTAGTAGGGCATGAGCGAACCCGGTCGCGATCGTAACACTTGTTTTTTGTGTCATATGACTTTTTTTTTTGCTTTGCACATATAGTTATACCATTATTACCTTGATTGCTAACCGCCGCTCATGCTCACACTCGTTTCGTTTCGTTTCGTACTTCTACGTTACTTCGTTGCTTCCTCGTTGTTCGGCGTCAATTATTCTCCATATATATTGTGATATGGATCAACATGCATTTACGACATCCCGAGTCTGACTCATTGTGAATCAGATGCAGCTTTTTGTGTCCACTCGACTGCCTTCTGCTTGACAGCCGATGCACCTTCCTCGTCCCCAATCTTCCGCTCCAGTTCAAGCCACTTCTTGAAAAATGACCTTGATACGACATTAGCACATGCAGTTCCGCCAGGTAGCAGAACACATACCTCGCCTTATGGCTAGTCATCTTAATGGCAAATACACGATTGAAGATGTTTCTGCGTGCTGTTAGTGAGGGCACTTTGGAGGCAGAATGCTTACCTTAACGATTGGATATCACCTTGCCCTCCCTCCATATCCATATAAATCGACCATAGGTCCCAGCGCTTCGGATGAGAGTCTACGATGCCTCCGAATATAGTCTTGCCTCGTTCCGCATCACCGAGTTTGTATTCGAGCTGAGCGAATTTTGATATCGTTTTCAAGTCTGCACATCTGATTCAGGTTTGAATACAAGAATGTCACCGAACGACTCACGCTTGCGCTTTTCCAAGCTTTGTAGTGAACGCGGTAGGAGTTCGCGTGCTTGCTCCAAGTTTCGGCGGCGCAAATAATACTCGCAAAATAGAGTCCACACTTTCGAACTGTAGCCGAACTTCTTACAGGTCCGCTTATACTGATCCTCTGCTTTCTGCGTGCCTCGTCATCAGTACAGTAGTGAAGCCGAAGTAACAAACTTACCTCGTGCTTCTCGCTCTGATCTAGGATGGCCGCCAAGCGGAGATGAACGGTCTTGGAGTCATTATGTCGGGCAGCATCCTTGAAGACAGCTTCCAGTGACTCATCGGTGCCATAGACATTCTCGACGTTCAGTAAAGCAATCCAAACATTGAGCCGTTCTTCCTCCTCCCTGAAACTGATGGTCTGAATCGCTCGTCGGCCAGTCTCCCGTGCTTTATCGATTTCGGATAGTTGGAGGAGGAAAGACATGTACTGCATCCACAGGTAAGATGAATTTGGGGAGCCCAGGAGAAGCCGCTCAAAGTCGGCATTTGACTCTGGAAGCTTAGAGTGCATGTCAGCAGTGAGATCCTGCTCAATCTCTTTCTTCTTGCGTCTTTTCTTCTTTTTGCTTGACTCATCTTCTTCGCTGCCTTCGTCGGAAGAAGCTTCGTCAGATTCCGCATCAGACCTAGCGTCACCGGAGAACCAAGAAAACCCTTCGACTTTCAAAGGCGCAGCTTGTCTGGGAGTGGGGGATCTCGGCGGCGACTGCGCCTGGGTGGGTCTAGCCTTCACTTGTGGCAATGGACTGTTACGTTTACTAGCCAGTGCCTTTGAAGGGATGGGCTCGTGAGCATGAGATGGGCGCAGTGACGAGACAGCTGGTGTTTCGTGGACCGCCACTGCACCGTCTGCGACAGTACTTGATGTAATGTCGCTGGTATCGGTCGCCTTGGCAGCTTTTGAGGTTGACGCCTGACGAATGCTTGCGACGACTCGTGGTGGATTCAGGTCAACGGTTAGAATTCGTACTTTGACGACTCTGCCCGCGACAAACATGTCCTTCAGTTTACTTGAATAGTCACTGTGCAGCAAAGTGTCAATCAAAAGCAGAGTCAACGGCAAAATTGAACAAACCTTGCTTCTCGAGACGGCACAAATGCTTTGAGATCGTTGTAGAATCGTACAATCAAGCCCTTGTCCACAACTCGGTACACTACTGCATCTGTGATCATCCCGACCTTCGCCTCCTCGATAGAGACCAGGACTGGCAGAGTAGATTCAATCAACGTCTTCTTAGCTGTCAACTCAACTCTCATGCGTTCTGGGTCGACGGCAAGAACCTATATATTTCCTTAGCATACATCACATCTAATGATTACGATCGCGTACCCGGCATTTTATGCTGCCTCCGGCCTTGAACCTTTTTGATGGGTGCTTGAGTGGTATATCTGCGTAGTGATTTGGCCATATGATGCCGTCCGCATTACAGGAGATCGACACGAATAAGGCGGAATCAGTAAGGCGTTTAACAGTGCCTTTCAGGACCTCTCCAACTTGTATTTCACCTGCCTGAAGGAACCTTTGATCTAAAATTGAGGGTCGGAGGGAGAGCTGCAGTAATCCGTCCAACGGATGATAACCTATGACACGCGCTCTATGGATGGTGTTCAATCTCCATGGGCCCGAGGAGGAAGAGAGCGTTGGAACATGACCATCAGACGTGTGAGATATCTATCAAGTGGAGTTAATTTAGGACAATAGAATGATATAAAACCTTACATGAATGAATCCATCAAGGTGGGGCTGCACTTCAACGACGAGTCCTCGTTCCGGCTCTACGCGCTTCACAGTGACAGCACCTAAGATTGTGCCAATGGGATACGCCAAGTGAATGGCAGCATCATCGGTGGAAAGTTTCTCTTTCAGGTTGACAATGTGATCCAAGAGCGACACAGAAAACTTCGGTGGCGAACTTCCGGCAATTTCGTACAGTATCCGGGCCTTCACTTTCTGCCCTATCTTGAGTGCTTTGGCAGGGTTGGTGGGCACGTTAAACTCGTCAGCTGTCGCGTCAAAAAAGCCAAGTATCTGTAAATTGATACCGCTTGGTGAAATCGCCGTGATCAACGCTTGACCTAGTATTCCTGGCAATACGGAGGTGACATTACTGACTTCTGTGATCTGTGAATTGGAACGTGGTGAGGAACATCGCGATTCGTGATGGCAAGACTGACTGAAGATGACCGTATGCCTCGAGGATCGACCGAAACTGTGCATATTCTCTCGTTGCTGGACATCTTTACGACAGCGACATCGAGCAGTTGGCCAACATGAAGCTTTGAACCGTCAGAATCACCTTTTTTGGCCTCTTTAAATGATAGGAAACCAGAGGAGCCCTGTACGCCGATGTCAAGAATGTACCCATGGTCTTCTACACTTTGCACAGCCGCTGAGAGTATCTATGCGAGGCTTAATCATGATAAATAATGTAATCCAAGATACTGCTCACAAAGCCAGGTTTGAGATCTGTTTTAAGGACTCCAGAGTTTACTGCCTGGGGTACAAGACTCAACTCAATGCGACGACTAGCTTTCGCGGCTTCGTCCCTTGATTTTGCGATGGCAGAAACGTCCGTAGACCCCGATGCGTGTACATTGGTTACAATTGCACGGACATATTGTCCCGCATGGAAGAGTTGAAACAAATCCGGCACCTCCGTCTGAGAATCGGATTCCCCGTCGTCAACAGATTCGGTATCTGAAGGCTCTTCTTGTTCATGCATTGATTCGAGACGATTAGTCAACTGAGATGTAACTTGTGTGATGGGAACGTGACCCATGAGTTGGTTCGGTAGGGATATAATGAGAGCCAGCGGTTGTATCGATGCGATTTGACCAAGCAATCTCATACCCGGAACGATGCGCTGCCAGTGCATGATTGAGCCCCTGCTCTCCAGCTTCATAATATAGAAACTACCTTGTAATTGAGATGCTCGATGCGAACTACATCTTTCTTCGGCGTAACACTCGTTTTGCTTTTGATGTCAGATCTACTCTTCTTTTTTTTTTGAGACTTCCTAGATGCCTACAACAAATTCTATTCAGTCGAGCTCATTCGGAATAAGACGGCAAAGCTCACAGCAAATAGCTCCTCGTTTGCTTCTTGCGTCGCTTCAGCTCGGATAGCTTTAACCTCTGCAGCTGTTAGGCTAGTTCCACCTCCTCGTGGAAAATCAACCTCCTCGTTCATGACATTTGATATCAATTGGACAGGTTTTTCGAGCACATCTGTTAACATGTCTTTCGCGAGTTTGCTCTTTTTGACTTGGCGAGATGAGTTATCCTCTAGAGCACGTTTCTGGCCCGCCATGCTCTTGAATGCTTGAATTGGTGGGTGTCAACACCGCAGCACGTAGGGTCTGACCGTCCGACACGTAATGGAGGGGAAGCCTGAGGATACCTTCCCTACAGCTGCAAATTTTGGTGTGGGTTGCCACAACTTGCCACTACTTACTTTTGAGCGACTCCCTCGGAGAAATTACAAGCAGCTGATTATGTCAGCACTAGCGTCTCTTCCCATCCACCTCATCGTACTCGCAAATTTATGGGTGAGTCGCTCTCTTTGTTCTTAATGACATTCCTCGATTATCAATCTTTCTAGATTTCCAAGTAAGTCATAGATTCTGGTGCGATTTGAGAATCCAATTTTACCTTGCTCCAGAACCGTGTCGGCTCCAAGTTCGGTGGAGGTGGTGTCGCTGGGGCTTCGGAGACCAACGTGGACAGGCGTGAACGTTTGCGCAAACTTGCGCTTGAGACGATCGATCTTGCCAAAGTACGCTCTTATGCGCCCTGTACTCCAATGATAAATTGACGTGTCGTTTAGGATCCTTATATCTTAAGAAATCACTTGGGTGGCCTCGAATGTCGTCTCTGTCTGACGCTTCATACCAACGAAGGTTCATACCTGGCTCATACTCAGGGAAAGAAGCATCAGACCAATCTCGCTCGTCGTGCGGCTCGCGATGCTAAGGACACGCAGTTGATGATTGCTCCGACTCAAAGCAATGTACAACGCAAAGTGTTCCTCAAAATAGGACGCCCAGGCTACCGAGTGACAAAAGTGCGGGACAAAGACACTGGCAAAGAAGGTATGATGGTCCAGGTCCACCTTCCTCAAATAAAAGCGGACGTCATCCCTCGTCGGCGATTTATGAGCGCTTGGGAGCAAAAGAGGGAGCCTCCGAACAAGGCATACCAGTATCTAATCGTAGGTGCAATTACTTACCAAGTCACACGTTGCTTATTGGATGCTAGGTGGCTGCTGAGCCGTACGAGACAATTGCTTTCCGCATTCCTGCGCGCGAGATAGAAGACGAAGCTGACGATGCCGGATATTGGAACTGGTCATATTGGGATCCTGATACGAAACAGTATAGCTTCCAGTTCATGTTCCGTTTGACTTATTGATGCTACTACTACTCACACAATGTTCTTTCCACGTCGTGTCTATACTCATCCCCGTCCTGAATTATGGGACCATATTGCCGCGCTTGGTGTGGTTTGCGTCAAATATCTCATGCATTGCTTCCGATCTCAATCCAATACCCGTAAACAATGTGGTGAGTGCCGGGGTTGCCACACGTGTAGTAAACTTCCCTTTGCTGTAGACGACACTCGTGGAACATCTCAAAGCGAGCAAGGAATGAGACACCTTAAAATTGCTGCATCAAGTGGTAGGTGGCAACAGGCTCTTGAATGAGGATGGGATTGACCCAGCAGTCCAGCCTTCTTCAGGTGTTCCACGGACACTAAAACTCTCAGTGTCAAATTTTTTTTCCTGTGATCCCGTTTGACTTGGCTCATGGGAGTAGATTGATTGACACGTCGTGACTAAAGAGTCCTTTGCGCCCAATACGATGAGGGCGATTTGGGGGCAGCTGTGCTCGTCTAGGCACTAGATGGACCAGCTGATTCTTGGCCAAGAATGTGCTGCTATTCCTGTTCATGGATGTTGATTAAAGAGCCTAGGACAAAGTCTCAGCGGGACGTGAAAGCAACGCTAGGAGGTCACGAACTGTGACAAGAAAGTATCGACACTGGTAGAGACGATATATATGTTGTGGAAGGTGCCAAGATGCGAGGACCGGAGGCTAACCAGAGGCTCAAACTTTGAGCGATATAGCCGCGGGTACGTCCGTAAATATTGCCGGAGCAGAACATATAAATAATAACTCTTTCTACGCAATTATGCAGTGCTTTGATGTAACGCCCAGGGAACAAATCATGATGTCTAGCATCGCGCATCATGATAAGCGACGATTTTGGGACGTGGCACTGTGATATCCATCTTAATTGACTCCGGCGCATCATGCGCTCTAGCAGTAAGCGCTCAGACAGTTCCTTTTCCCTATTTCATAATCGAGGTGTGGGTATTGATCATCAAGCTCTTGATCAGATCAGAGCTTGTAAAGCTACTTTTACTTTTACTGGCACCCTTGGCTGGATTGCCTGCGAGATTTTGGTTACTGATCTCACGCAAAGAATCAAGTTTGTGATGGAACTAGGTAAGGTATGTATATCCAGTGACTCTCATCAATTACTGCTCGCTACAAACAGCACTGTAGGATGCTTATAACTTTTCTGGGTAACAAATGTATCCGAAGCAAGAAACAACAATCGAAAGCATGTTTCTATTGGATGCCATGGCCCTCACATGTGCCACGTCAACTCCTTACCGCCTCACCGCCGTGAACTACTTATACTGCGAGGGTAGAGTGTCCTAGACCCTTTTTTAGGTTACCCTACTGCTCCGCTTGTTGTATTTGCGATGTTTGAGGTTGCTCAGGATTATGGAGCTATCCTCCTCGGTGGCTTGCTAGCCTTCGGGTGCGTGATTGGTCTCGATACGCGACCTGCCTGACAGAAGTCTTGTCTTCATAGCTTGTCGGGTTGTGTAAACATGCAATTCATCGTGTACTGGCGAGTGTACTCTTACGAGTCTTGGTATGCCAAGTCATTGGTGTGGAAATTCTTCTGCGAGCTTCCATTTTTTAATTGCCTTACAGGTCATTGCAACTTGGTACATTCGAGCGACTTTTTGCACAAGTTCGGTGACAACGTAATTTCAGGCTGCTTGACTTGTTCCATTCCGCATTTGTGGCAATTGCCCTATGGGATTCCATCATCGTGCCCTACGGTGATATGGATGAATTTGATAAAATCCCCTGGTGCGTGTGGTCTTGGTATTCACTGTCAGCTAGAAATTTAATGCCCCATCAGGAGTGTTGGTGTGAGTTTTAGTAATCTAAACCTATTGAACTACCCTTAACATAGGCCCATCTAGCCTGCGGTCGAGCTTACTGTGTGTTTTCATACGCATATAGCTGCTTGATGCTAACCAAAATATTCGCTAGGCTATGATTACGTTCCTCGTCCAAAGGTCAGTTATGTTAGACAGGCAACACATGATCCTCACTCGTCGTCTCAGTTTTTTCGCATACCGAATCTACAGACGTTCGTACCTTTCTCTGATACTGTTTTCCTAATACTGAAGCTGGTTGGTGTGAAGTGCAAAATAAGAGGATTGCTGTAGTGGTCCCAATTGTGAGTTCATGTTCAAGTGTTTTCTACTTGATCATGAAATCCCCACTCTCAGGTTGTGCTTGCTTTCTTTCGTTTAGGTTAGTGCTCAGCAGCACAACTACATGTACTAATACTGACATTCTGCTTCAGTTGCGGCTAGCGGTAAGTTATTAAACACCATCATATATGGCTCTTCTAGTCACATGCATCCTCCCAAATAGTTTCGATGAGCGAGATGTGAGCAGCGTTTAAACATGATTGATGACCACCGAAGCGTGTTCCCCTCAGGATCCGCTTGCAATCATACTCCGTATTCGTTCAACACCCTTTCCCATGTGTAAGTAGTGGGCAACTTCGTGTTATCAAACATATCGATTGTATATTTTTTGCAGTGGGTCTTCACTGTGGGCCTTTCACTTTCAGCATTCGTGGATATCATAATCACAGCATTCATGTGCTACTTCCTTCGCAAAAATCGCACGATGATTACAAGGTGAGTTATGTTAAACCATGCGGAGCTGGCGTTTACTCGTTTGGTAGCACCATACGTATCATCGACACCCTGACACTCTGGACGATCCGCAATGGATCAATGACAAGGTATCATCTGGATGCAATCGAGCCACAATCCTATCCTGACGCCGCCTTCCTTACAGTGCTGCGGCCATCGCATCATTGATCTGCGTGAGTACCTCGTAATTCTTCTGCTAAGTTTCAGTTACTGAAATATCACAGTGGCTGGCTATGCCTGATAACCGCATATTCCTAGGTCTTCACTTCGTTGTAGCGAAATGTAAGACATCCTAAATCCTTGCGAACGCATCTCACTTACCAAGGGATATTATCGGAGCAGTATATGCAAACTCACTTTTAGCCACGTGAGTAACCGTCATGCCTGATGCAGTGTTCGTTAGTCAGGTCTAAATTCCTGCTGCAGTATTAATGCCAGACAGCATATAAGAAACGGAAAGCAATATAATTCTTCGCGCGATCATCCTTTGCCGATCGTCTTTTCGGAGAACCGGAAAAATGCACCTGAGGCTTTGAGCCCACAACCACAACACGGATTTTCCGTAAGTACTAGTACCGTGGCCATCGTCACAGTCAGATGATAAGTAAAAATCGCAGATGCAGCTTGATTCTTACATACCGAGGGGGGAAAATACAAAATGGGGGAAGACAGTGCGTAGACTTGCCATGAAGTCTTGTGACCATCTTTGACCGCCAAGCAGATCCAAGTAAATGTTGAACGGGTCGTGGAGTCCAAGCTCGATGATGTTGCGCTGGAACCGACGGAAAGCCGCACAGAAGGAAGTACAGTCTGATACGCTGATATTCTGCAGTTTGAGACCTGGCCACGTTGACGATATCATCCACAACACTTTTTTGACAGCGAACATACTATCATATTATTGATATGTTCAAAACTCTACTCTTCATTGCCATTTTGCGGCTCTTGTAAATCCTTGATATTTATGGATCCAATTTTTTGAATATGTCCTTGGCCTCTTGATGCCAACGAAGTGAGCCGAAGTCGACGTTGACTGTTGCATTTCAATCAATCACTTTGCTCCGCAGGTCAGACCAGACTGGTCATGTTCAACTCAACAAGCATGGAAGAAACAACTGATTATGTCAATTGTACCCATGCCGATTCACGGTGGCGTGAGTGATCGCGATATAATTTCAAGTTAGCCCCTATAGTACTAAGTACCATAAAGCTCTGACCCCTTTCCAGTGGATCCTAAGAATCCACGCCGCTGTCCCCTTACTGTAAAAAATATGTACTTGTTTATCCCTCGCTCTCGCATCCATCTTACGACTTTTCTTCGAACTACAGTTGCTCGGCCTAGAACTCTGATGGGGATGACGTCTGCAATTTCAAAACATGTCGAGCCATCCAGACAGCATGTCTCTGTCTCCCTTACCCCGGATCAAAAAATTCGTGTGGATGATCAGGTATTCCTTGAGGAGCCGTTGGGCCTGCCAGTTTGGGACAGTTTTGGCTGGCCTCAGCTCGAGTTCGACGAGGCAATTGGCCCAGATGGCCGCTATATTATCTGCAGAAAGCTTGGGTGGAGCATATATTCAAGTACTTGGCTTGCCCGCGACAAAATGTAAGTCAGAAGCTTGGTTTTCCATCAACTCAGAGTGACAGAAGTTTATAGAAATAACGCATATGTCGCTATTAAGATACTCACCGGTGCAGCAACTGTTGTGGCCCGACTGCAAGATACTTGGGAGCTCCGGACTTTGCATCGGGTTTCGTCCCCATCGAACGCCCACTGTCTTCGAATCCTGTCTCACTTCACACTTCCTGGCAAAGGCAGTTCAGGGGAACACTTCTGCTTAGTTACGCAGATCTTAGGTGCAAGTCTGATCCGACTGTTAGAAGCTCACAGTGGCAAAACCCTCCCTTTCCCCCTTGCTAAACGCATTCTTCTGCACACACTACGTGGAATTGCTCATACACAGCTGTGGTGCGATCCACACCGATTTATGCCTTCATGCCATCTTCTTGGATACTTGCATGTCCAATTCCGATATTGACAACCTACTTAAGTCCGACCCATCTCGCCGACACCCTCCGAAGGAATCTTATGATGGAACAATGCAGGATGCAGTGTCGCAGCCACTTCCAGTACCTACTCTGCAGGAGGCCATGCAGAGGACGTTCGTTCTCGGAAAATTCCGTCATTGCAAGTCAATGTTTCTGCTTACTTCTGTTAACTCAAAGTTGCTTCAGCCCTCCCTATCGGTGCGAGCACCGATGAGATCAATTCGTATAATTATCTCCGTCCACCTGAAAATTTCATAAGAGGACCATGGGATGAACCTGTGGACATATGGTCATTCGGATGTTTGGTGCGTACTTGTACTTCTCTCCACTCTGCTGCTATGTCCAAACGAGTGCTTCTCAGATCTTCGAACTCGTCACCGGCTACCCTTTATTTAAATTCCAACCCTGGCCGCCCCTCAACCTCGACGAGCCAAATTATATTTTATGGCAGATGATATCCTACACAAGTGAAAGGTTTCTCCCAGAGCAACTTAGGGCTAGCGAACGAGCTGCCGAGTTCTTTGACAGGACATGTAAGTGTCACTTCCCGGATCTTCATTAGTTGTGCATTGTTCGATTTCTCACACGCAGGTAATCTCGAGCAATCAAATCCACCACTGCGCCAGGATCACATCGAGCGATGCATCAGATGCTACACAGGTGTAGAGGAGGAAGACATCATACCTACGGCAGCTGTGATACGGAGATGCTTGCGTCTGGATCCCGCGAACAGGCCCAGCGCCGCAGAATTACTCACTGATCCGTGGTTCGCGGGGGTCGACCCCGTTTAAGGCCGCGCCAAAAGTCCATTAAAAAGTACTTATGTCGAGTCGGCTAGGGACTCCGAGGGAGAAGAGAATTGGTACTGAGGTAGTAAGATCCAGCAAGCTGCGGCCCGTGCTGTAAGAGCTGGTCCATTGGAAGTTCGTTCAAACTTGAGCTCGAAACACCTGCCAAAGATTCGGCGGTCATGTCAATTCGCTCGGTCAACTGTATTGGATGCGTTAAAGTTTAGCGGGCACGCGTCAACTGTTGGGTCGAAGTATCTGCCAGTAACTGTGGCGTACGTAGTACAGAGCATTCGGTCACCGGTGGCATGGCCAACTTGAACTTCCGTGATCTGCCACCAGTGGGAAGGAATTTCAGTAAAGATTCACCATTAAATAATACCAAATTGGTTTGTGACTCTCACGCTCTCGCAGAGCAGGCAAGTTCGTAGCAAGCACTGCGTCTCATTGTCATGAATCATGGACAGCAAGCAATTGCGTCAGTATACAGAAGCTATATTCGTGAGATTCGACGATTGCCCCATGCTTACCTTCGGTGAGGCCCATCCCCGGATCAATATGAGCATTGCTAATAGCCCGTAGTCGAGTTTTCCGCCTGATGGCAGAGGATGGCTGTCGCGCTGCACTGCTGACAAAATGTGATGATCGCAGGGCGGGGAAGCTGAAGAGAGTTTCAAAGGCGAGGCTATTTTCGTCAAGCACCGATTTTCATCTTATTTCTGGCTAGACCATACAACAAGTTCGTGCAGCAAATAATGGCAGCCACCAGGCCTTTAACCGTATCCTGGACCTTGCCTACGGGCGGGTAGGTAGGCTAAGGTGGGAATTGATGGAGGTGATGAGCCCAAGTGCCCGTTTGCGTTGCTTATGATCACCTAATGATGTTTCGATAGCCCTTACTGTCTGACCCAAACGCACCACTTCCTCCGCCAATCATCCCTGGCAAAGAATCCTCGCGCCCTCCCGTATACTCCCAAGAGCTTACCGCACTTCTCACTTCGGGTCTATCCCGCAGAAAAAGACCTTTGGTACCTGACGACCTCAGCTTCCCACCAATACTTCCTGAACGTGCAGACCCTAATTCGTCTGATGCCCGGATACTAGGTCCTTTTAGTAAGCGCCGGGAAGTAAACGCTCGCTGGAAGTACTTCGGACAGGAGTGGAAGAAAGTGCTCCCACCTCTCCAGATCTCCGTTTCGCCTCCTCGCGAAGTCCGCGAGGAAGGCAGCGACTTGGGTACTTCAACTGCTGTCCGGAAAATAGGCTTTGACGGTACCACTGTCCTCGAGGAGCTGATTCAATTAACAACAAAGCCGGAGAATAGATCTGGTGCTTTCCTTCCCAGACGATGGTTGCGCAGGAGATACCAGGAGTTGCTGGGAAGGCTCCCCATCCTTACATTCACCTCAGCGTGTGAAGACATGAAAATCAAGAAGCCTGGGGGCTTCTCGGTATCATTGGCATCGAATGCGCTCAAGACACGTAATCAAGGGAGACCATCACCCTGCGCGACGGACGACGATGTAGCGTGGAATCAAAAGCATCCGGTGAGCAGGTAAGGCACTAGTCGGAGGCCGTGATCATCAGGAGGAAATCCATTTTGAGACACGAGCAACTACATGGTGACACCGTTAACAAATGGTCGGAGAACTTTCAGTGGATTGGCGCAACGAATCCCCAGCGCGATCTATCCCCACGTGCTCATTTCTGCAAGCACGGAGGGGATATATTACCCACAAGGTACTAGTTATAAATATACAAACATGACTAGATGTCCAAGGTCTGATTGAACCTCAACTAATGTCTGCGGAACTCTCCAGCTCCAGGCCGTGCAGGTCAATAAGATACATGCTATAATTCTGGTCTGTGGCTTTAGCGACTCCAGCTTCGCCGATCGACTGATCCACCCCACACTGAAGATTGAGTATGGTCTTATACTCATCGAAGGTGAAATTCTGGTGTTGACGGATACTGTCGAGCAAACCCTGGTTCGACTCATAAGTAGTTTGTCATAAACATGCAGAGAAGGAAGTGTACCTGGGGTGCCAGGAAGAAGAGTGAATAATAATTCTTCGCGCGCTCAAACTCGGCATGCTGCTGGTCGTCGCTGATAGTCCGTACGCTCTGCTGTAGTGCCAGAGTGTTTCGTATGATCTTCCTGATACCAAATTCATTCGCCATGCGCACATGTCGAGCATTAGAAATAAGGAGATGTTCCATTAATTGTTCAAGTCCGGCAAAGACAAATCTGCGAGAGGTAAGAGTTACTTATGTGAGGCGAGGGGCAGATACTCACCGGTGCTCCTCCTTGAGCATCGCTGCTGACACAAACTCGTTACAATTGCTGATTTCGGTGTTAAGGTCCACGACGTATGGGTCAGGCTCGCCAGCTTCATGGTCGATATTGTAATTACCCTGCAATCAATTAGTAGGATGACAAGTACATGTAATTCAATACCAACAAGACGCATTGCTGCATCTAAATAGTGCATTGTTCGGCAGCGAATGTCAATTCTGATGGTATGCAGAATGATCTCGGCCAGTTGGGAGTACGTCTTAAGCAAGGCACCAAACCGCCTAGAGATCTATGAGCACGATGGCCAACGTCATGATTAACACACCCACATTCCCATTTCTCGTGACAGGGGAAGGCTAAGCTGTTCGTCATAATTACCTCGCGAGAAAAAACTAGAGATTGCCGAGGGAGTGAATGGCATCACGACATTGCTGGACTCCGGCGCCGCAGGTGTAGTCGGCGAGAGAGTGCCGTCTGGGGCTGACTTCAGTGCATTCAACTCCTCTGTGAACCATGCCTACAGATCAATTGAATCAATCCAAGACATTCATGCATCCTGTGCAACTGACCACACTGCGGTAAAGACCACACAGACCCGCCAAGTTGCGAGTGGAAGAAACCAAGTCATGCTTGGCTATCTGAGCTTGACCGAGGTAATTCAGTTCTAGATGTGTTTCCTGTCGACTAAGCTGACGCCTGATCACATCATTGGAATGCTGCAAAACAATTGTTAGTTTCACAAACATCTAGTGTACGATACGCACGGGTGTTGCGAAGAGCTCTGTTAAACACGGGATTAATTCCGATTTTTGTGCCCACTGTGCTGCCAACACCAGGTGTGATGAGTCAGGTATGTTGATTATCGAAGAAACCAAGTCTTGGAATTTGTCGCTACAGCGCTGGTAAAACTGAATGATTACGCCAACAATCAAGCGGGAATAACTTTCTCGATGGAACGGGGTTGTGCGCAGCATCGCGCATAACGAGTTTATCAGTGCCATTAGCTGTGTAGTTGCCTGGATAACCGTGCATAAATGATCAATATTGTAGCACAGGATCCGCGAAAGCACGAACTCTGAATATTGGTTTTGGACTAAATCGGGACGACATCTGGTCATATTGGAAAGCGTCAGGACCTAGTTGAGCTGTGAATATGATGAGGCGACATGAGAGAAATCAACTAACTAGTCACTGCGTGATGGAAAAGTTCAGAGATGCGCTCTTCCAACTGTGGCAGATAAACCTTGAGAACAAAGTCATCTAGTACACCACTCGCAGAGCGAGCACTTTCCACCCCATCGGGGAGAATTTCCGTCACGCGGTTCAAGAAAGCAAGGGTGGGCTGGAAAAGCACGCTAACATGGAATGCATCCGGCTTGATCAGCAAACGGTGCCGCTGGCCGACACCTAATAGACGGTCATCTGTGCCAACTGTCGACAGTGTCGCCTGGACAGCACTATCGGAAGAATTCTGCACAAGACCAGGCATGGTATCTCGAAGGACCCGAGTAAGCTCGTCCTCGTGACGTCGAAGGACTTTGCCCGTGTACTTCATGTCAGTATCTGCAAATCGGAATACGGACTGCAAGTAAATGATTAGTGTGAGAAATGCAACAATATTCTGCACCGACCTTTTGTTTGTCTCTCGTGAACCGACCTTCTCGTAGGACCTCATTGATGGATGATATTGGATTTCGCCCCGTCACCGATCCTTGTTCCTCGTCGGTTAAATAGTCATGCAAGAGCGCCCGAACCTGTAACCCACTTGGTATGCTGATTATGAAATCATTACACTACACACCTCAGCTTGTACTGGTAGCCATACATCGGCGAGCGGAAACAAAGCTCCCGGTTTGGCACCGGACGAGTCCTTGAAGTCTTTTCGCTGAAGTAATACAGGTCAGTATGAAGCTCTTTTTGCAAGATAAAATGTAGCATACCGATCCTATACGATTAGCAACCTCACAAACTACCCTTAGTCCCTGGGTTACCGCATCAAGTTTGGAATAAACAGTCCAAAAGAAGTCCTTCAATGTTTCCTGATCGACTTGCTTTGTGGAAGACTCCAGAGCTGCAAGGCGTAGAGAAAAGGTCCGGAGGAGAATACCCTTTGCTGGCATCGAAGGAACAACACCATCCAGAGTGATGCCGACGGAATCGTTGGCAACGAAGATGTACCCACCCTCTGACCGTCTTCCTAGGCTGGCTGCGCCGAACAGAGAAACTCTCTTAGACTCTTCCGTTCTTTCCTCAACTTCGTCCAAGGTACACTCAATCAACGAGTATATCTCGCCTTGCAAACGCTGTGCGACAATATCGAGCGCACTCCCAAGCTTTCCCAGGACTGCGAGGGACTCCAGTAGAGTTTCGATGTAGGCGAAGGAGTCACTTTCCGGGTTTGCATCAAGTTGAGGTGCCTGAGAAGCCGAAGTTGCAAGCGCAACAAGGTTTAGATTCGATGAGAAGGACGGAGCGGATGGAAGAGATGAGGAAGACAAATCCTGAACAGACGCGTTGCTGCGAAAGTTCGACTCGCTGAGATCATGGGGAGGGTCGTTTGGTCGGAGTGCAAGAGAGTTGAGAAAGCGAGATAATCGGGAAGATGCAAGTTTCAACGAAGACGATTCGAGGGGGAAATATGAAATGCCATTCGGAGACAGTTGTCCACTCGACTCGTTCTCAAATTCAACCTTAGGAACTTCGAAGACATGTTAAGGCGAGAGTTGCACAAATTGAGGTGACTTACAGGTTGTCTGATTTGGCTTAAAGGCAGCCCACCGCGACTCACACCAGAAGGATTTGAGATAAAGATGATTGTGAAGTTCGTCGATCAATATTTCTCGTAGAGCCTGCTGAGTCATAAGATGTTGCATGCCACTAAGTAATTGACAAACGCACATTTTCCTGACCAACCAGATAACTTCGCAGATCTGAAACTGCTCCAATCTCTTGCATGTCGGGTTTGTTGATCAACTTGAGGCTCCGCACAAGGAGAACTGATGCTTGAAGCAACCTTTTTTCCGACATGAGAGTCTCAAGTGCGTCGGGCACCGATTTCAGATGCTCGCTTTATGAATAAATAGTTAGTAGATGAACTAATTGACATATTAAAAGCAACTGACATCTGATCCAACAAACGCATCATCTCTTCTAACACCTGTCCCCTTGACCACAGTTGAACAAGATCAGCGCGCTTATTTCCCAAAGCCTCCTTCGCTTCCATAAGAGCTGTCTTCGACTGTTTTATTTGTGTCTGGGCAAGTCCAAGGTGATTGAGAAGAGCAGCGTGATGCGGAAGTGCGTCCGCAAACGCCTTGTGGTGCTCTAAGCACAAACATTATTGAATAAGGACACCAGTGCAAAGCTCAGGGCTTACTGTCTACTGATCCTTTTAATGCATGCGAAAGCATTACCTTGGTTTGTCGAAAAGACTCGATGCCTTTGCCTGTCGAAGAGTCATCGAGTAGTGACAAAGCCAAGTCGACGTTGTTAAACTGCAACGATTGCTCATATCATTCAGCTACTGGTTGACAGTAGAATCTACGCCTTACATCAGGGTCAATGACAAACTCCCATTCGTCCTTGATCTGGTCGAGCACAGCTACAACACGATGTTAGTACACGATTAAACAGCTAAGACACAAGTTAGGCAGGTTACGATGATCAGATTCCTCACCGTCGATATCTCCTACTTTAGCCTTCCCGGTTGCTTTCCGGTATGGCATTCGCTCGCGGATGCGCTCTTGTCTCCTCATTTCCAATTCCTTCTCCCTCTGCTTTTCTTTTTCATATGCTATATCTTCGCTACCATTTGTCATCGCACGTTTACGGGCTCCAGCTTCCCTGAAGGCAGCCATGACGGAAGCCAGTGCAGGAGTTGTCGGGGAAGTCTCATCGTGAGCGCTAGACTGCGGAATGTCCACCCGGGGCTTATTATTTGCAGTGCCTATACTTCCGTTATGGTATTGCAGCGCAGCTGACGAATCTGAGCGCGTTGTGCTGGAACTATCTCTACGGTCCCTTGCCGCGTAATCTTCAAGTTGGGTTGCCCGAGATGAAGTAGAAGCCCGCTCTGAATGCTCAGATATCTGGCGCGGTCTCAACTCTGACCTTTGTGGGCGGAGAGGACCCTTGGGTGATGAAAAACCTGAGCCCTTCGGTGAGGAGGCAAACGTGTTGTTACTGGGGGCTGCCTGACGTGATGACGGGCGGGCGATCTGCAACGGCCTTGTAGTCGAATAAGAACCGTTTGAGATGTTCAGTGAGGGAACGCCTGTCGGTTCGACAGGAAAGGTCGGTATTCGAGACATCTGAGTACTCAGTAGTTGTATAACCGCGAGCCAGAAACACTTGTTGACCAAATACGGCCCAAAACTAGTACTGCCATTTAGTACTGCCATTTTCAGACTACCGTCACCTCACTACACCGAAGTACTGACGGTCTACCGTCAGGCTAGTAGTACTAGCTACTATAGTGCTCACCGCTAATTTCGGCTGCCAACAAGGTGATGCGACTTTTAGCTTAGAATATACTGAAACGTCACGAACCTCCGCAGTACATCAACCCGTTTGTAGTGAACCCCGAACCAACTTGAACTTGCTGGCAGCATGACCGGCCCCGACACCAGGACCAGTTTACCCCCATTTCTAGAATCTCTGGCACCAGATTCCAGCGTTCCGTATATCAATGCTCTTTTTCCTGCCAGTGACGATATACCACCTGTACACGTGCACTGGTGGCCTTGCAAACGAGTAGGTGTGTCACCCTCCACAATTTTACTCTTTATCCCAGGTAGTTTCAACATTTGAACATAGCACTTCTATCCGAGCTTATTTTAAACGACTACAGGAAATCCTGGAATCATTGACTTCTATCATCCATTTCTCACCGCAATACACAACCAGGACAGGTCTGGGACACTGGCAATACTGTCGCATTCACATATCGGACATGACCCTGTTGCGCCAGCACGCCGCACTTCATTTAATCATGCGTTGCCGTTCCAGATCCAAAATTCCCTTCGAATTTTCGATGTTATGAGCATATCTTTTGGCGTCAACACACGTACTGTGATCGCTGGCCACAGTGTTGGTTCATGGGTAGCTCTGCAGGTACCGTTTCTGAAGTGTTTCACTGGGCTGCCTCTTCAATGTTCTTTGAAAGGTCTTGAAACTGCGATCTGCTACCGTTGCAGGGGTTTTCTTCCTTTTCCCGACTATCACCGACATTGCTTGTACACCAAATGGTCGTCTATTGTCGGTTGGTAGTCGAGTTTTGGTAGTAGTCGTGCTGACGATTCCTGCTTTCTCTCAGCGATTGTTTCAGCCTCCGTTTCCGCACATTGTATCGCAGGTTTCTCGAGTATTGCGTCTTATGCCACTAACCATCCTTTGTCGGTTATTTCCACAATACCCGATCTCACAAGCCCGCGTTCTTCAGTCATTTCTGCTATCTCCTTCGTCGATCTTTGCTGCGATGACAATGGCACACGATGAAATGCTCAGCATCAGAGAACTGGACGTTGCCACCTTGGACACATATCGACACTAAATTTGGTTTTACTTCGCAGAGAACGATGACTGGGTTGACCAAGGAAGAGAAACAATTCTTCAGGTCTTCAGGGCAGACCCTGGCACTGTGAAAGTCGTACACGGGCACCGTGATATCCCGCATGCGTTCTGTATCAGTGTGTCCTTGTATCTAATCTTCTGTACTATCTTGATACTGATTGTGATTGATAGACCATAGTGAAGAACTAGCAATGGAGTGCTACGAGTGGCTCGTTTCTGGGGGATTCGTGTGACATTAGATACACTATCACATTTGCCCTTAACCGCGAACTATATATCGCGACATTTATCTTGCTGTTCCGCAGCTCTCTTCCATTTGATAACAGATAACTGCGTATTGAGCTACAGTAGTACTATCTGAATTCCCACGAGAGAAGCACGAAAACGCGAGCTGACAAATCACACGCGTCCTGCTGTAAACGCTCATTCATTTCTGAGGAAGCGTGTCTAAAGCACGTTCAAAGTGGAAACAGAGCCTTTTGAGAGACATTCCCAGCATGTCTTCTCCAAGCTCTGATCCCCTTTTACTTTTTACTCCACCAAGATCTAGTTCTCCTGGCGGACCACCTACTGATAGCGTCGCGTCCACCAACGTTCCGATGGCTCCCAAGACGCGCCCCAAAGCGTCTTTTTTTATAGAGCCTCCTGTCCTGTCTGAATCTCAGAGGAAACAGTACAAGCCTGTTCCTGAAGAATTCAAAGAAGGCGTGACCTTCGACAGGGATGACATTGACACTGTAGTAGGCGAATACCACGATGACATCGACTTGTCCTACTTTGTGCGTTTCAAGGATGGGCTAGCATATAGAGTGCGCGTCGCTTTGCCTAAAATTTCTTCGCAGACTTGACGCGTAACTTATATACAGCTTCCTGCTAGTGACTTCCAGGCCGAATATGCTGACCTGGTTCAGGAATACGGTCAGTTTCCACTTTAGTGGCGTGTATAGCGCGTGTCTCATAATCTGTGTCGCAGATCAGAGGAAAGATGCTGGGAAGCTCGGTGAATTTGACCCGTCCTCTAGTGCGGTGCACGAGGACTCTCGCATCAGGACTTTCGTCACCATAGACATGGTCAATGGTATCGCAACCCGGAGCACGAGGGCGTGGGGAAATACCTCGTCCTTAGCCTCCCTGTCTGATCTTACGGAACCTTCTGAATCTGATCAGCAAGAGGACGACGACCAGAGCGAAGACGAATACCGCCAGCACCAGAGCATGGCCGCCCCCAAAGCTAATTCTAGGCCTATCCGAGCTGCGGCTGCTAAGGGCAAAAGCGCATCACGTGCTACAACTCAAACAAAACTTCCTTTCAGTCCCAAAAAGTTACGCAGTAGGCATGTCCGCCGGTATATGACCGAATCGGAGGATGAATTGGCGGGATACGAGCAGGAGGACATCATAGATGTCATTCCCGCTCGTAGGTCAGCTCGTGAGCGCAAGAGCGCAAGAACTAACCTCGCAGAAAATTACGTTGAGGACGCTGGTGACAGTGAAAGCGATGGCGAATCGACGGAATCGTACATGAAAACTTTCAAGAGGGCTGGAAAGTCCAAAGCAGCCGTGAAAACTCAAAAACGACTCAAACGAGGACCTGTTTCCCGACCTGCCTATGGCATCTTTCGTTCTGTTGCGGATCTTGAGTTTGATGCCTATGAGGAGGATACTGAATTGCTGCGCGCTCATCGGGACATTTGCGAGAAATGTCACAAAGCTCCTGCTCACGTGCAGTTGGAAAAGCCGAAGAAAGGCAGGAAGAAGATTCTCAAGGAAGACGACTATGGGTCCGAGGAGAACGAGGATGATCTCATTCAGTCCTTGGGTGGTTGGGTTCGATGGTATGATCAAACTGACTCAACTCTCTTTCAAATACTTATGTCCAAACACAGCCTAAAGTGTCCAGTTGCAGTTCATTGGCGTTGTCTCGCAAAGACCCAGAAGGATGAGATCACCCGAGCAGCGCGTGTGCGTGATAAAGAAGAATGGAAGGGTCAACAGCCAGACGATTACGATGGTCACGAGCCTCCAGACTCTGAGCTTCCAGATCGCAAGGAGCTCGGTATTATGCAGACCACGGAGTTCATATGTGCCAACTGCATGAAGGGCGGAATTTGTATGGGCTGCAAGGAGACTGCTCTAGAAGCTGATACATCTATCATGAGACGGTCCGCCGCACCACCCGCCGTTTCGGAACCCAAACCTGTAGGGCTCACTCAGGATGTCGAAATGGTTGACACTACACAGACTTCTTCGAATGCCGCTGACAGTGTATCGAGCCCTGCAAAAGAGCTTGTCTACCGATGCTTCACCTGCAAGCGTCTCGCCCATTATTGCCATCTTCCTATCCCAGATACCTTTGAACCTGATGACACGGCTTCCGTTGATGACATCAAACTTGCATCCTTCTATCAACTCGAGACTGGATGGCGTTGTGCGGATTGCTTCTCATACGAGTACACCGTAGACAAGATTCTTGCATGGCGTCCATATCCTGCCAACGCCGTTGAACCGCAATACTCACCCACCAATTCTCCAGATCCGAAGAGCATGCTGCCTCGGGAGTACCTCGTGAAATGGAACGAGCGAAGTTATCGGCGCACCCAATGGGTTCCACACATGTGGTTGGCGTCTACAACATTTATGAAACTTAAAAACTTCATTGCGACTGGGCCCAAAGTAGAATTGTTGGACAACCCTGCTCTTGAACAGAACGCCATGGTAGTTGATTCTTCCGCGAAGGAGATACCAGCTCAGCTGGTGTCATTCGAGGCCAATGTCAGTCAGACTCCTGAGGTCGAGGCCAAGTCCAAGTCAGTATCATCTCTAAGTCCTTTGCCAGATGCAGAGCGTCATATTCCCCCTCCATGGAAAACTACGGACCGTGTGCTGGACGTACTTTTCTGGACAGTCAACCGGTCGGGGCGCGGCAAGAAAGGTAAAGAGAACCCGGTCGTGGAGAGCTATGAGGAATTGGAATTGCCTCTGGAGCTCCAGGATCAGCTGGTGAAAACGCAGTTGAAAGGCGAACAACCTAGTGATGACTGTATGGAGAATGTAGACGATTTCTTGCGCACTGTTGATAAATCGGAGCTGGACATCAAGGACATCAAGTATGTCGCATGGGCATTTATCAAATGGGATGATCTGGGCTATAATGAAGGTGAATATTTCATCTCGCTTGTCGTTTTGTAACTCAATTGGCGAAATAGCAACCTGGGATTCTCCCCCTCGTTCTGACGAGCCTGGTTACTTAGCATTCGAGGCAGCTTTCCAACGCTTCATAGACTCGCAGAACGTTTTCGTTCGAAAATCGGACAAGGACGTCAAGAAGCTGGAGAGCAGAGTGAAGGATGGATACGCACCGTACGCCCTTCGCCAGAAACGTCAACCTAAGCTTGGTCAGGACAGTCAGCTCCAACTCATGCCGTTCCAGGTTTGCTCTCCGGCGTTCTCAATCCGGCCGACATGCTAACGATCTTCCAGATGGATGGCTTTGATTGGCTCTGTGACAATTGGTGGAACTTGCAGCCTTGTATCCTTGCCGATGAGATGGGCCTGGTACGCCTATCAGTAAACATCATTCCTCCTTACTCACTTTCAACCTTACAGGGTAAGACAGTCCAAATCGTGACTTTCCTCGGGACTATTATCGATAAATGGCAAGGAGCTCCTGCTCTTGTCGTTGTTCCTAACTCTACCATCACGAACTGGGTTCGGGAATTTACTCGTTGGGCACCAAAGTTACGAGTAGTGCCGTTCTACGGGGAAGCGAAGGCTCGGGACGTGATCATTCAATACGAGCTGTTCCATCCCTCCGACCGAAAGGGTGGTCCGGAACCCAAGTACCATGTGATGGTGACCACTTATGAAACGCTAATCAACCCTAGGGATTTCAACTCGGTGTTCAAGAGCATTCCGCGTTGGGAAGTTCTTGTTGTGGACGAAGGACAACGTTGTAAGTTACTCAGTATTAATAATGAACAACATTGCTGACCCCGGCTCAGTGAAGAGCGATCATAGCCTGTTGTTCAAAAAACTTAACGAGCTGCATACAATTCATCGCGTGATCATGACCGGGGTAAGACACCTCCGCCGTTGTCTGACAATCAGCAACTAATTTCGTCATAGACACCTCTGAACAACAACATCCGTGAGCTCTTCAACCTCATGAACTTTCTTGATCCCGAAGAATGGAGTGACCTTGAGGTCTTGGAGAAAGAGCACGAAGAATTGAATGAGGAGCTGGTGCGGCAGCTGCATATCAGACTCAAGCCTTACTTTTTGCGGCGCATCAAGAGCGAGGTTTTACAACTTCCCCCTAAGGTTTGTTTGTCCTAGTGAGTTCGATTGTATTCTCACTTTCTCCAGAACGAGGTCATCGTTCCCCTTTCCATGGCTCCTCTGCAGAAGGAAATCTATAGGTCTATCCTCAGTACGTGTCCATTGTGGCTTAACCTTGTCATACGTTGACTATAATTCTGTAGGTCAAAACCTGGACATTCTCCGAAGTCTGACGCAGGCTGCGACTACCAAAGCGGGAAAACCCCTGGTCAGCAAGGCCAATTTGAATAATATGTTGATGCAACTTCGCAAGTCAGTTCTCCACTGCCTAGCCGTTGACGCTTAGTACTCATTTCTGTATAGATGCCTTCAACATCCGTATCTTAATTCTGAGGATATCGAGCCTCGCAACCTTACCCCTGCAGAGGCTCACGAGAGACTGATAGGTGCTAGCACCAAATTGCGGTTTTTGAAGATGCTTTTACCCAAACTTAAGGCCAGAGGTCATCGTATATTATTGTTTAGTCAGGTGAGTGGAACACTGTCTGGTAGGTTCTCCTGATGGCCTATGTTCTACAGTTTGTTATGGCGCTTGATATCATCGAGGACTTCATCAGAGGTGAAGACTACAAGTACTTGCGCCTGGTAATTATTTACGCCCGTGTTGAATGCAGATAGCGATCTTGACCCTTTCTAGGACGGAAATACAAAACAGGCCGATCGCCAAAAGGGCATGGACGAGTTTAACAAACCTAACTCAGATGTTTTCATCTACATGCTCAGTACTCGAGCGGGCGGCGTCGGAATCAACTTGTATACCGCAGATACGGTCATCATATTTGATCCTGATTTCAACCCTCACCAGGTATGTATGACCTGATCTATTCAGATTGGCTGCCCTAACTTAGATATGGCTTCTAGGACTTGCAAGTACGGCATGATTCATATGAGACTTTTAACTTTTGTAATGTCATATTTCAGGCCATTGCTCGCTCTCACCGGTATGGGCAGACGAAGACGTGCTTGGTGTTCAAGTTCATGGTCAAAGATTCGGCTGAAGGCATGAACCGCCACGTGACTTCTTGTCTGTTGGTACTTACAGAGCATTCTAGAACGGATCATGCTATTGGGGAAGAAGAAGCTTGTTCTCGATCATTTAATTGTTCAGAAGATGGACGACGACGACGGCGGTGGCGAAGATCTTCACTCGATGCTCACTTTTGGAGCTAAAGCCTTGTTTGAAGAAGAAGGTGATCAGTCTTCGAAGGACATAACTTGTGCGTACATCATTGCCGCCATTGGACGAATGCTGACCTCAAATTTCGCTTGAGATGTCGACAATGACGTTGAGAAACTCATCGAGAAGACTGAAGTAGAGGGTGATCAACAGGCAGCCACCAAGGAGGCTGGGCTCTCCTTCGCGTTTGCCAAGGTATGGGCGGCAGACAAGGATACCATGGAAGAGATCCAAGAGGATGTTCCGGATACGGAACAGGGTGATTCTTGGGCCTTGGCACTTGAGCGGATAGCTGCTGCGAAAGGTGCGGAGCAGGTAACTGAAGTCACAGGCAGAGGCGCTCGCAGGAAGGCGGCTGCTATATTCCCTCAGGTGATTTCAATGACGTCTGCCCGCCAATGTGTAAGACTCATTGTTCCCACAGCAAAAGCTTGATCACATTGAAGGTCTGGAGGACACGCCTGACAAGAGCAGGAAAAAGAAGAAACATCGACCTTCGAAGTCAGATGCATCCAGCGATTCCGACGCTTATCCGGGTACGCCTGGCGCGCAAACAACCGATTCGGGTGCTAGCTCGATGGACGTGGACATGGTTGAAGAACTATTAACGACCTCTCACAAGCCGAGGATGAAAGTCAAAGCCAAGGCCAAGTATCGAGAACAGGCCTCGGTGAGAGAAAATGAGGATAGCGTGCTTTGCGGTCTTTGTAACACGCGCCATGGAAAGGGGATCTGCTACATGACCGAAGACTCCATCAATCTGGTGGAGTACAGGGAAATACTGATGAACCACGAGTCGGATGAACCATGGGCAATCAGGGTATGGACGTCGCTTCACATGGTCTCATCAAGATACTAACACCTACTTTAGACAGCTGCTATTGATGCCATAGAGAAGACGCTTGTTAAAAGGGGGCATGGCCATCTTCTTGCTGGTCAGCCGCTCAAACTTGTGGCAAACGACAACAGTAACCAGGTTTATGTCAAGCAAAAAAAGAAACATGCTCGTGATTCATTGGGTGTTCAGAAACCGAGGACAGACTCGTCATCTAAGCCATATACCCCTTCTTCTGTTGCCCCGCTCGAATCTTCGTCCGCCAACCCTTCCGTGATATCGCCTTCTCGACTTTCCAGACCTGCAGGCGAGGCCAAGAAAGCAAGGCGACAGACGACACTGGAATTTTCCATCACAGATAAGGACAGGAAGAGTAGAACCGCTGAGTCATCCGCTCTGCCGTTGAAACGAAGGCCGTCACCTGTGCCTGTAGCAGAGTCATCATCCCTCAAGAAGCATAAATTATCAACCGCACAATGCCCAGTTTGTGGAGGTGCATATCACCACATAGAAGAATGCCCCGTCATCGCACTTGGCCCTCGCAGGTGATGTGTACCGCCTTGTAGTGTATGTTACTTCCTGACATTCACCCCATAGTATAATAGCACATATCCTACGGTTGGAGCAGGACCCTTCTCAGCAGGCTACGGTACATAGTCTTAAGAAACAGCTTAGACGCCAGCGGCGGAAGCAGGATGCTGAGGAAGCAGCTCGTTATAGTGGGTTTGGTAGCCCTTCGATGTTGGGCCAGTGAAGAGTGCAAATTGTTTCTCATACTTTACATGCTGATCTTAAAATGCTAGATACGCTATATATTTTGCAACATATAAATAGCATTTGTCTCCTCTCTCGGTACATGCGTTACTGAGCACAACGTGAGTGACGATGGATGCATTGAGGGGCGATATAGGGCGGAATGGGAGATGTCATGCTGTCCAGGGGACCTTAAGTGGGGTCGATCCCCGCAAACCATGGATCTGCGAGCAATTCGGCGGCACTAGCCCTATTCGCGGGACCCAGACGCAAATATCTTCGCATCAGAGCAGCTGTAGATAGGACGTCTTCCTCTTCTATGACGTGATAGCATCTAATGGATGTCTCAAAGGGTTGATTCTCACGGAGTGCCGATTTGAGATAACCTGCGCGGTGTTAAATCAAACAACGAATGAGTGGTCACTGGAAATCCGGGGAAGCGACAACTTACCTGTCTCGTCAAAAAAATCGGCAGCTCGTTGGCTGACCGCAAGTTACTCTAAGCTGAAATCTTGACATGTATAGCCTATCATCTGATGTAACATACAGTTAATTTCGTCGAGGTCAAGCGGCGGAAAGGGTCGAAATCTGAAGAAAGGTTGACCGATAATGAGTTCGAATATCTGAGAGACGTTCGTTTAGCAAGACATAACAGCAGGTTATAAGAGCTGTACTACACACCAAACACCCAAACGACCATATGTCCACTGTTTCATTCCATGGTCCTCCTAAAAAAATTTCAGGCGGACGGAGATCACCTGCAGTGATCTCGTCATGCATGTGAGCGAAGGTAGGCTGGGCTGTAGGTGTAACCCAGGAGAAGAATGCAGAGATAACGCAAGGGACTTGCCATTTCCAAAGTCTGCGAGGACAAACGTTCTCTGCAAGGCCTCCTGCAGAGTAGGTATTGGAAGTGGCTGCGACACTGCGGCCTGCATTATCCCGCCATGAGATTCTTCCGGAGGATGACGGCGAGACGGTCCGGACTCAAGTAACTTGGCAAAATCAGTGTTGGACATGCGAGCATCGAAGAAGATGTTATCAGGTTTTAGATCAGTGTGGACTACACCGCAGCCGTGTGCATGGGCAATTCCACGTAGTGTGTGTAGAAGGACACGTTTGGCAAGGGGCAGAGGCAATATTTTTCCATGAGCTTCACATAGACTCTTGACGTCTCCACCTAAGATCTGTGTAACTAAGCAGATGTGTTCTCCTGAGCTGCCCTTGCCAGGAATTGTGAAGTCAGACAGGAGTCGAAGACAATGGGGGTGCGGCGGGGACGATACCCAATTGAGGGTTGGCACCTCCCAAATGATGTTCTGGCGGTCCATATCAGTTGCTTTGCCAGTGAGTACCTTAACAGCGACATAAGAGTTATTTCTAGAACCATTGGGCATTAGTTTTTGGGAGAAATCCCGGGCCCACGTATTGGCGTACATTTTGTCTCGGGCAAGCCAAGTACTTGAATGCATGCCCCACCCGAGCTTTCTGCAGATAATATATCGGTCGTCTGGGCCAATTGCCTCATTGAACTCGAGTTGAGGCCATCCAAAACCGTCCTGAGCTGGCAACCCGAGCGGCTCCTCAATAAACGTCCGGGAGCCCACACGAATTTTTTTATCAGGGGTAACGGAGAAGCGCTTGTTTAACGGTTGAACATCATTCAGACTTACAGACTCTGATGCCATCCCCATTGACATCCTAGGCCGAGCAACTGTAGTGACTCGAAGCGAGTTCACAAGTTGGAGGCGGGAACAACGGAGAAATAAGCCCATTGTTGAAGAACAAAAAGAATTCGGCGGCCAGCAGTCTCAAGCGGGAGTAGCGATTTCTATCACTAACCCCTTTCCCGCTAGGTATTTTACGCTGAGGGCAGGGGCTGGATTTCGATCATACCATATGACGAATATGTGACGTGAAGAACCCAAAAATTCATGGCAGATTCAGGCAGAAAGGTGCTCCATTAATTTACATAATTTGGTTCATTTATATTCGCCGTCTCCTAAGCAGCGATGCCTAGAACGAGAATTCTGAAATGTCGCAGATCAGTGACGACTGAAAAAGAACGGAGCCTCCTCGTTCCCCGCGCACGCCTAGATGCATGCAACCTCACCTGCGAAAACCTTGTATGCCCGCTCACACACCCCAGTGACGTCAGCCTTAGGTTGGCTTCCGATGCTCTACTGCCCTAAGCCCTTGTACGGGGCGCAAGCCAATGGTCCTGAATCAGAATTATATCATTTTTAGTTACGATATAAAACAATGTAGTATATCGCATGCATGTACTGTCTCCTCAAGCAGACAATAAATAGTATTTTTTCAAAAAAAAAAAAAAGAGTCCTACAGATGTGGATGTGTAGGGAATCGGATGAGTGGCTTGTTGTGCATAGTAAACTGGACCTACAGTCGAATGATGAAAATGTTGTGAAGTAACGGTGCGACACTGGTATGTGGAAGCCACATAATCTAGTGAATCATGAGCATTTTAGACAGTCTCCGGAGTGTGCAAAGATTATACCCATGCCAACATCCACGCACATCATCTCTGTGGGATTCCCTATCGCATCCAAGAGTGAGCCTACTGACCCCGGTTCGATGTATTTACTTGAGGGGGAAAATCAACCAGTTGATGGAAGAACAACGTCATGAAGTGGAAGGTCGTTGGGGGTGGGATCCATTCTGTGAGGGATAAAAAGGAGAGGGAATCATCAATGCATTCGCATAGAACAGACAGATTGGCGCATAAACAGTTATCGAGGATGCGCTTGAAGAATACTTAGCGAGTGCATGCGAACACGAGGTACGAACTCAAGGTGCTTTTGAGTGGCTCCTCGGTAGGAATTGAGCATGTCGAACACCGGGTAGCGATTATCTGGTTTACGGAGGGCCCTGGTGGATATATTTGGAGTGAGGCACTCTGCCTTCGCAATGTAGGTGGGAGCATCATTACGGTCGAAAAGTAAAACTCAGACCGGTGATTCTCATCAAGGTCGTTGGAATGGGTTCTTCACCACTCAGGACAGCTGATACATGCGGATTGAGGATCAAATCGAGGTCCACAAAGGAACCTTGAATGAACAAAGGGGGATTCAGCGCCTCTTAAAGGTGGTCGATCCAGTCCTTCATACTAACAACAGTATTAGCATATACTTCGGACATAGACTATTCACTGGGCGCACCTTTCCCATTGTTTCGTACTATGCGCAATACAAGTCTGCCGCATATGGGTCACGACATGGGTGTTCTATCGTACGCGGTCCAAATTTGATATCGTGACATGTTCCTAGGGGCATCGCTCTCTTAGACAGGTCCCAAAGACTATGAATGGCAAGCACTGCAAAAAGGCTGGAGCACCGCGGCACATTTCATCGACTGCCAACATCTTGTGCTTCAAGATGGATCAATTCCGTTGCATTTCTATGAGAGGCCGTATATCCAAACTGATGCACTGAGACCAGACGGTTGTTCTGAGGAGTTTCCTGTCACAAACGTCCCGGTATGAGAAAATCGTCGGCCGATAGCGGCACAATGGAAAAAGGTCTCTGTACATCGCATTCGCGGCGCCCTAAGGGGTCAGGCAAGGTCGACAGTCAACAGAGGACGCATAGGTATGAAACATTTCAAAGAAACTTGTCATTTCATGGAGTTGTAAAGGACGAATATCTATTGCTCCAGTGAAAAAGTGACCCAGGTAATGGAAAGTGGCAATGTGATGATCATGTTCCTGGAAGGGATGTGTGTTCTTGAGGACTTAGGCAACGTCAATTATTAAACTCATTTCAAAGTAGTAGGACATACGTGGTGTATATCATGGTATTCGCGTGACTTGCCAGCAGTAATGATGAAGACTGGTGTTCAGTCTTGATGCATCATGGATGGCGCACCTTGTCTCTCCGAGAGTATCAAGCTAAGAATCGATCTCAGCATCGTGTACTGACTGGTCAGGGACGCAATCAATCAGGTAATGTAATAGAAAGGAAGTTATCTCCTGCCCGACCACTCAGGCTGGCGCGGGACGGAGCCTCAACCGGAACCAATACGTAATCACGTCTAAATATAGGTTGTGGACCCACTGTGACAACTTTGAATGAACACGCGGTTAACACAACCACCATCTTGAGCCACGAAGATCTTTTTGGATTCACCTTGGACACACACTACACATCTTATACTTTTTAATGTCTCTGCCACCTCGTCTTCGCGGCCACAGTGTTGCTCTTTTCGCTATGGAATCAACGCCTGAACCTGGCCTCAGGATGCCACATAATACCCTCAAACGAAATCGTTCACAGACCCTCGATGCAATGCCAGAGGAGCTACCTGATCTTCCGAAGCTTACAGGGCATATTATTCTTGAAGTTTTCACCCACAGATCTCTCCGACTGGCATGCAATGCACAATTTCATGACAACGAGCGATTGGCAGTCCTTGGCCATAATCTTTTGGAGATGATGACAACGCAACTACTTTTCTTCCGAAAACCTAAGCTTACAGTGCATCAAATTGAGGTGAGTCGTATTTGTTTTTGGATGTTCATGATAGCTTCTACTTTTGAGTAGGTACAACGGACGCAACTCTTGACTGACGAAACGATTGATATCTGGTCAAAACTGTACCAGCTGCGAGAGGAGCTTCGTTGTGACCCCAGGTGTCTACAATCACTCCAGACTCCCGAGGTACTTACTTGTTTCTCATGCAAATAGTTCAATTCTCATCCAGGTCCAGGAAGGGCGCCTAATATTCAATGCCTATCTGGGAGCCGTGTTCCTGGAGCACGGGCTCCAGACAGTGCACGAGTGGATAGGCGGCCTCCTTCGGCTGTCCACTACGATACTGAACGATAATCGCGATATGGATGTTGATGTCGCCTCGATAACTTCGAAACCATCATCACCTGCTCCGACCTCAAAACGAATTAAAGTAGAGGAGCCTTCTGCTCCTCCGCCACCGTTGCCATCATTTCCTCCTCCACCAGTTTACCAACTGCCATCCCGATTTTCGCCGCATCAGCCGTTCCCACAAACACGATTTTCGGTACAACCGCTGCCACCACCGCTTATACACTCGCGCACGAATGTTCCGCAATCAGCTCCGACCACCCATTATAATCCGTATTCAGGTTTGCGGCCACCTCTAGCTCGACCGCTGTCTCCCCCAAGGATCTCGCCTCCAAATCCGCTGGCCCCTGCTCAACCTCACCTTGCATTTCTACCGCTGTTCAATCAAACAGCTCATCAACGTGGTTTGAGCGTCAGTTACCCAGCATCACTAGTGGGTCCTCCTCATGCCGGAAAATGGAACGTGACTTGCGTTGGTGAGCACATGTAGCATCATCTTATCTCTTGACATAGCGTTTAATAATCGAATATGGGACTAGTTGACGGGATCGAGAAGGGTAAAGGAACCAGCGATACTAAGCAGCAAGCTAAAGAACAAGCTGCAAGACAGGCTTACTACGAGATGGGATGGGCACCTCGTAAGTATGAATCTCCTTGTTTAGTTGATGTTCGACCTCAGTTGCCTCTTGTTACAGGAGGTTAGCGCCATCAGATGTGGGGTGCTACGTGTTTCTCATAGCAGTGCTATTCGGGCAAGTTCCAACCACGGACTCTCACCGGAGCATATGGCTGTGTGCCCGAACAGCACTATTATAAGATAGATGACGTCCTGCGTTCCGGCAGTTTTGTAGGAACGGAGTGGCGAGCAGGTATTGATTCTTCTCCTACTGTGGACAGACTACGGTACAGAGGGTATCTGTAGGAGCATTGCATAGTAGGAACCACATAACTATGGAAGATGGAGTCTAATCATTATCTTGTTCGCGTCGAAGTACGGAAGATACCGGCGAGTGAGCGTGAGAAACGATGACTGAATTAATCGGTGTCACGTGCTCCTGCGACATGATCTTAAAGTGGACAGGTTCTTTCGCGCTCTACTGTTTTACTCGTCGTCCGTGACGTCCGGAACGCTCTCTCCCTCATTGTGATGCACAATGGCGACGCATGCACCATCGGGATCATCGCCTAATATTCAGACCTTATCACTTGACTCGTACAGCCAGTCGAATCATATTGACCTTACCCTAGATGACGATGAACTCAATTCTTCTGAGAGCGTTTTCAATTCTGGCAGCCTGAAGCGCCCAACAACCGATTATCATTCCCCTCCGCCCAGGCAGAGTATGTTCTATGATCCGGTGCATTCAGCTGAACACCAGCAATCTTATGCTAAATACTCTCTTCCAAATCAACTGCCCCTCCCATATCATTCTCCTTCAATGAAGCCCAGTATATTTTCACCACTTGACCAGACATCTTTTAATTCGTCGCCACCACCGCTTCACCCACAATCTTCCAATTATCGTCCCGTTTTTGCTGGTCCATCGCAAGCACCACGGAATACATCCACTCAACTGCCAATTACAGGCAGTGCGCGTACCTTGCCTCCTCTTGTTCCGACTCGTCCATCTTCATCTGCTCAGCCTCCAAATCATCAGATCATCGACCTTACCGACTCTCCGTCACCTCCTCCTAGTCCTCGGCCTCGCCAACAGCCCATGTCTTCTGCGTTACCCGATGACCTGCATCCCAAGACTCCAGTTTGCATAGGGCAACTCACAGTCACCGCACTTGTGCTATACCCCGTGTCCTATCTGCAAGGCCAGGATTCAATTAATGATACCGAGTGGGCAAACGTCCGCTTGCAGTATGAACACAATCCTCAGAGGGCAGGTGCAACTGAGACGATACATATCAAGACGCCTAGTAGTAAAACATCGTCGGGCGAACCTTCTCAAGGGGAAGCTTTTGGTGTGGTCGAACAAAAGGTCGCCACAGATCTCGGTCCCATGCTAGGTAAGGGTTTGATCCGCTTAGATGCAAAGGTGCGGCGTGGTTCGCCAAACGTGAGTGACATTGCTTTCTTTCTGACGAACCTCGCATTCGCTCATTCGCTCTGCCAAGCTTCCTATACTACCTCTCCAGATGCTGGTTTATACGCCGAAAGGCAATATCGCTGTGGTTGGCAATTATCTGCAATCATGTGGTCTGATGCTTGACCACCCCTCTGGCCCATATGATATCTCGCGTCTTATGAACTATCACTACTGTAACCCGCATGCTCCACCACCTGGGGGGCATCGTTCTATGCTTCCTACCAGATCTGGATATGCTGGTCCAGGAGGAAATAACCCTCGTTGGAACGCCCCCATGGTTTCTGGCAAAACATTAGAAGTACAACGAAGCCAAATTGATGAACTTTTCAAGAGTCTAAAAAGTGGAGACGAGTTAGCGGAGACAGAGCCTAGTTAGTGCTGTGTTTGTTTTCGGTGGTCCTTGTCTTTATCTGACTGCTTCGAAAGCTAATGACATAGGAACCACGTTGTATCCTCATCAAAAGAAGGCAGTCACTTTTCTACTTGAGCGGGAGCGGGAGAAACGCTGCGCAGACGGTCGTTACTCATCATTGTGGCAGCCACGGAACGATCTCCATACAGGTCAATCATCTTGGTTTCATATCGTTACCCAGAAAGAGGTCTTCCAAGAACCCCAAGAAACCAAAGGTGCTATTCTCGCAGATGATGTCAGTTTGCCCTCCGCCCTTTATCTCTGCCCTATCTAACGAATCGTGCCTTGTCTCCCGATTA
The DNA here is from genome assembly GCA_016767475.1 of Suillus weaverae. Taxonomy (NCBI): domain Eukaryota; kingdom Fungi; phylum Basidiomycota; class Agaricomycetes; order Boletales; family Suillaceae; genus Suillus; species Suillus weaverae. Next base: position 95,734 of record MU179297.1, read on the forward strand.
GATGGGTCTCGGCAAGACGATCACTTGCGTATCCCTTATTGCAGCGACACTCGATTCTGCATACGCATTTGCTGCTACACCTTTACCGCCTCCACCCGCGCCTCCTCCGGAACGGGGTATGTTGGAGGATCCTTTGACTGCTGCTCATTTTGCGGGGAGTGTGTGGGGGATATCGGAGGTTGATTTGCCATCATTTTCCGCCAAGGGAAAAGGAAAGGCAGCAAAGGCCCAGGATAAGGCCGAAGCTGAATACGCTAGAGCGTGTCGTATCAAGGCGAAAAGTCGGGCGACGTTGATTATATGCCCTCTTTCTACCGTGTCGAATTGGGAAGATCAGTTTCGCGAGCATTGGCGAGGAGAAGTCACTGTGGTCGGTGGCGGTGGGATGAGTTGTTCCGCCGCCACGTTGTCTTCCTTACAGAATAATTCCCCTCCATCTTCTCAGGCTGAAACCAAAGTGGAAACGAAGCAACCTCGTCGAAAACGCGAAGGTCGACCTCTTCGTGTCTACGTATACCATGGAAATTCCCGACGACCAGACGCAGCATTCCTTGCAGACTTTGATGCTGTCATTACTACGTATGCAACCTTAGCATCGGAATACTCAAAGCAAAATCGGAAGACGGCAAATGTAGAAGCCGAGGATGACGACGATGGTAGCAGTGACGGATATGGTGGGGTCGACATTGACGAGCGCGGTAATCAAGTACTCAAATTGCCGAAACCAAAACGAGCAGGAATGAAGAGGAAAAAATCATGTTCGAACTTTGGTGCGTCTGAGGCGTCTAGTGCTCTGCAGACTATACACTGGTTCCGTGTGGTGCTTGATGAGGCTCAGTACGTTCTTATATAATTTCCACGTGTATCACGATTAACAGCATTATATCCAGTTCGATCAAGGAAACCCAGACTGTTGGCAGTCGTGCCTCATGCGATTTAATGGCAGACCGCCGATTATGCCTCACGGGCACTCCCGTCCAGAACAAGCTCGATGATGTGTATGCTCTTATCAAGTTCTTGCGCTTGGAGCCTTTTGATGACAAGAACATCTGGACGGAGTTCATTGGCACTCCAGTCAAGTATGGGCAGTCATTGGGTGTTGCACGTCTTCAGACGATCATGAAGTGCATTACCTTGAGGCGAACAAAGGAGTCGAAGGCTTCTGATGGCCGTCGAATACTCCATCTCCCTCCACGTCGCGATGAACTCCGGTATCTGAAATTTGATCCGCATGAGCAAACCATCTACGACCAATTCTTCTCGGAGTCCAAAGCTGAGTTCAACGAGCTGTCCAACAACAATGAAGTCATGAAGAACTACGTTGGCATACTCCAGAAAATCTTGCGTCTCCGACAGATTTGCGACCATTTCGAGCTCGTGGAGGGTAAAGGACCACTAGGAGATATGCAGAACATGGATCTCACCAGCTACGAAGACATTGCCGCTGCCATTGGGAAGGAAGGTCTCAATCCTACTCGTGCAGCTGCGATTGTTGCCTTGCTACGGGAGGCAGCTACAACTCAATGTGTTGAATGTGGAGAAGAGCTGTGTATGTCTTCTGATCAGCAAGGGCAGATGGACATTGGTGGTGGTGCCATGGATATGGATGGTCCGTCGGCACCCAAGCGAGGAAGGAAGACTAAAGGTTCTCGTGCCCCTACGCGAGCTAGTAGTCCATCAGCACCGTCACTCGTCCTCACCCGCTGTCAGCATCTGTTTTGCCTGGGATGCTACCGCCAGTGTGTATGCCCAGGTTGGCCAGATGTTCCTACCGATGTCCGCCGTTCCTGCTCGGCTTGCCAGACTGGTCTTTTACCGCAAGATGCAGTTCGAGTTCGACCTGATTGCTCGCCAGTTGACCTTGGTGTCAAGAAAAAGCCGGTCAAGCGAGAAAAGCGAATTAAAGGTGTTGCACTCGAGAACTTCCATCCGTCTACCAAAGTCAAGGCCTTACTCGGGGACCTTATGCAATTCTCCCGGGCAAACCCACATTCTGTCAATTACGACCCCGATTCAATTGAGGTGGAAATGGTGGATAATGAAGGCAATAAACTCGATGATGGCGTAATCAAGACTGTTGTATTGTATGTGTCTAATTCTCATTTGATGGATCTGACAGTTTATATCTATATTCTAGCTCCCAATGGACAACAATGCTAGATAAGTATGACGTTGCAATTTCGCAAAGTGGTGTGTGATGTCTCACCCGAGTGTAGGATCGAAGATGCATTGGAGACTGCTGGCATTCGCTATGATCGTCTCGATGGTACGATGAAACGTGATGACCGTACCCGTGCCATGGAAGCATTGAAACATGATCCTGGGTGTGAAGTCCTTCTAGTCAGTTTGAAGGCCGGAGGAGTAGGCTTAAACTTGACTGCCGCCCAACGTGTGTACTTGATGGACCCATATTGGTAACGTTTATTTTTATTATTTTTATGATCCAAGTGTTGCTCAAGCCTTTTGCAGGAATCCCGCAGTCGAGAATCAAGCGGTGGATAGGATTGTGAGTCCTTTTCACGCCTATTGTTGCGGTCCACTGATTTTGTCGTAGCATCGCTTAGGGCAGACACGCCCTGTAACAACGGTCAAGCTCATCATCGAGAATTCGATCGAAGATCGCCTTCTGGAAGTGCAGCGCAAGAAGACCGAGCTGGCCAACATGACTCTGGGTCAAAACTTCAGCAAAGCCGACATGCTGCAACGACGCATGGAAGAGCTGAATCAGCTCTTCGCAGCGTAACTTATCTAAACGTTTCAGGTTTAGCGTTTCTCCGTTTTTTGGAACACTCTTGGAATACCTGTACTAATTCTCTACTCGTAACAAACTTCATGTAATCCTTAGAACACCTTGATTCACGAATCTCACTTCTCCGCTTTAGTCTGCCATCGATTACGGGAGTGTTTACAGCATGACATGCATGTACATAGATAGATGGCGTGTAATTGGAAGATATCAGAAAGCAAAGTGCGCAGCGTTCTTTCTTCTTCCCAGGGCATATACGAAGATCTGACTGACAAATAGACCAACTGTTATTCCAATTGCCACTTCTATTATCCGTATGGCAAGCTGAAGTCCAGCCGAGTACTGCTGAGTGGACGATGTCTCATCAGACGAGAGCAGACCACCGCCCTGACCGATACCAGACTGTTTGATATTAGTTGAATGGACGAACAAAGCACATTTCAGGACAAACTTACAGGGACGAGGAACAAGACACCGGTGACCATGGCCGTAAAAGCGGTTCCACGCATGACTCGCGAGTACACGTTGCCCAAGACCCCAATGACCAAAGCCCCAGAAGCCGAAATGATGTCACTTTTGCCAGGAAGATAGTTATTTGAGAGTCGATTCGCGACGAAAGCACAGCACGCAAACACGACCATGACCAGAAGCTGCCAGCTGCGCAACCTCTGCAAGTTAGACAAAGACGAGCAAAGAGAGTACGCTGGTACGAGGAAGAAGAGCGTCCACCAGGGAAGTTCCTTTCTCCACCATGGCCAACTGGGCTCCCTGTAACACCCTTTCAGATCGGGTCAATATCAGTTTAAACCTAGATGATCAAATCCAATACCATTAACCATATGAGGGTCATTGGTTTGAGCAAAACCGAAGATAGCACCTCCTGGAACGGGAGACGTGCCGTTCTCGGCGCGGAAAGTCCCGTGATACATCGTATATCTCTCTGCTTCGGTCTTATCTAAATTATGTCGGGCGTGTTTGTTGAGTACCAGATAAAGATCGGAGCCTATCGTCAGGCCGAACCCCTGGTTGTGGATTTGAGAAGTGACAAAAAATAATTGCGAATCAGACGTACCAGGAACAAAGTGTATATGATTGCATAGACCATTCTTACGGATCCACATAGAATATTTCTGGAAGTGAGCTCTAGTGCGCTGATGACTGCCAATACCTGGATCGTCGCAGTGAGTGGTAGATGGCACGAGTCAGCCACGTACGGATAGTAAATCCTGGGAGAATTAACACCACCCCGGCAGATGCTATGGCGTTGTAGCAGAACAACCTGCCTGGTATGGTGCTGAGTGCTCGAGCCACGAAGGACACGATGATGGCAATTGATATCCTAATTGATCTGGTAAATCGATTGAATGCAAAGGGAAAGATCGCTTACTCATATACGTTCGCGTACGTCGCGCTCTTTGTCGCGGTGTTAAGGCCTAGGTATTGCAACACGAAGGCACACACTCCGCTGATCCCCATATCAATGACTGATCCCCCGAACGCAAGGACACATATAGTAGAACCGCATACGAAGGCTAACAGGCAGCGTACCAACAGCGAATATATCGGGGGAGCGGAGAGTATGGAGGCCAATCGCTTGGTGCCTTCTTCCACGGTCATCTTGTCGTGAAGAACCTTGCGATACACAATGTGGACTCCTTGCAACGCGGTAAGCGCAATTCGTCCATTCGCTTTCACGAAATGAGTCTCCACGGATGTCATGTCTTCATCACCAAACGTGACGATGATAATGTTCGGTATGTGGACGAATGAGGCTCTCGCGTCAAGGATCTGGGAAGCAGTGGCCAACTGCGACTCGATACGATGAGATGGAGCACCAAAAGCGAGTAAGCACTTGGCGAGCTTGAGCATGAAAGCACGACGCTTGTCAATGTCTACACGAGATCGTGACTAGATGACAGGCATAATACTCTTCCGAAGCTCACCTTGAACGTGTTTTGTTATCGCAGAAGGTCGCTTGCTCTTGATCACGCTGGCACGAAGCTTGGCTCCTTGATAAAAGCTGTTTGGACCTCCTCCTCCCAAAGGTCGTTTGGGTTGCTTGTTCTCAGCGCTGACATCCCCGCCCATCGAGGACCCCCTCATTTTCCAGCTCGCCGGATTAGAGGTCTTCATGTCGCTGAAAATCTCTTCATCAAGCGCTTCTTGCGGGCGTCGAGTGAAAGGGACCAGCCTGTCCATGATGGAGCGCCTTCGCTTGGGTGGGGTCCTTCCATCTTCCAATGCGCTGAAGGTTCGGCTGATTTCAGCAGCAGCAACTTCCTCCCTGGCCTTGGTGTGCTGAGATGACGAAACTGGTATTGCCTCGTCAGTGGGCCGCCAAGTTGAGCTAGCAGTCGACTGCTGTGAGGATGACGGCGAATCTCTCGCAAGGCCAATGCCAGCAAGATGGGGAAGTCGTTCATGGCATACAGGTCGCCGACGCGCTTCTGGGGTGACAGGAGAATACATTATCTGCACGAAAAGTGGTTGTGAAGACCGTGGATCAGGGACTTTTGCATTTATACCCTTCAAGTATTTTGATCCAGTCCGATGGTCGTGATTGCACATCAATACCGAACTTCCATGCCGTGCATCTTACTTTCAATTCAGCCCAGCCTGAGCCGGGGATAGTCGTCCCAAAGCACACCGATCGATTGAATAGCGATGAAAGAGCTATACAAGAATACTGGAAATATATATAACCACGCGAGAACAGATAGGAACTTACAATCGTACAACATATAGACAAGAACCTATAAAGAATCACGACAACCATAAAAACAGCACGTCGGTAGATCGCGAAAACCACTACCAGATCTGAGTGGCAGGAGGTAGGTAGTCAGCAGGCAGCAAAAATGCATCCATGCCTTGCTGGGAAAATGAGTTACCACCCAGGCTCTGATCAGAAATCCACACTGGAAGTTGTTCGTTCGACGTCATTTCAAAGCCACGCCAGATGTTGTCGACCTCGGCGGTCTGCTGCGGTATCATGCCCATTTGCATCTGCTGCATGGTTTCAGGACTTGAATATGCAATATCATACTTTTGAGCAAAATTCTCAGGGCTCATGTGCACATTCTGCTGCATGTCAATCACCATGGACATGTTTCGAGGGGGCTCCCTAGGTATCTTGGGGGAGCGGGAGCTTGATGCTGCCTTACGCCTCTTCGCTCTTTTCAGCATCAGCTGAAGCGTGATGGCATAGCGCTTGCCAGGGACTGCCAAAGAAACAGTTGACGAGTGTGTTTCTATAGTAAGCTGCAACAGGACTCACTTTGAGACATTAAGCCGGCGAGACGTTCGACCTGCGACCGTATTTCTTGCATATCGCAATCAGTCGGGCTGAGACGGCGTGAGTACATTTTTCACCGCCTGCAACGTGCGTAACTTACAAAAGACGTGCTAACCGCAGCAAGAACGATGCTGCAAATGTTGCAGTTGCGTGTGTATAGTGAACGGCTATTTCGTTGAGTTTAGGGATCCTGACAAAATAAAATAACAGAAGCCAACCATATTTCATGCCTTCGCTATACGACGGCGAGTTGACTGTGATTTCAAGGCCTTGGCGAGCAGTGCGTATTGAACGTATTGCCAATTCTCTTTGGGTGGCTGGCATATTCTGAACGTCCTCTGGACCATTGATACCACGTAAAGCAGTTGCATTATGGAACAGCTCTGCATGCAGTTGTTGGATCTGCAGACTTTGCCGGTAAAACGCTTGACGAAGAGTCAGCAGGGCAAGTGGGGAGTGGTTCCTGACGGTTGAACCGCACCTGCATCTTCATACTTCTGCGAAAAAGCATGATCCCAAGTTTTATACCAATTTCGGAACTCAGAATCAGCCTGTTGAATGACTGCAAAAGTGACTTCATCGACAGGCCGTTCAAAAGGTGACAACTTGTTGTGGACTCTTTCGCGGATAGCCATAAGCTCAACAGTCGAAACCAAGCGCATATCATCCTCAATTGCTAAGGGGTGCTGTAGAAGCAAACGGCATTGCCATATGCTTTCATCGTCCTTTAAAATTGCTGGGCGTCCTGTGCCATAGGATAATCTTTGATATGCAATCAGTGATCGGAAGTTGTGCTTAAAGCCGTCCGTAAACGCACTGATGCTCGAAGAGATACAGGCAAAACCAAGTTCGGGATGCAACAACGAGGTCGCGATCTTCCGAACCGTCAGTGGTGGTTTTATTTTTGCTTTGCATGCGTCTCAGAAGTTTGGGCCAAGCTTTGTGAAGTGCTAAAAATAATAAAACACTCAGTATTCGTTTCTGCAGTGAATATTCTACTTACACAGCTCCATAGCCATGCGAACGGCATGACCGCCACTGAGCCAACCATTATCCGACCACCCGGACACAAGAACTTGCAGACGATTAATTCAATTTGGACGCCATAGAAAGGCGCACTCACTCATCGCTTGCACAGCTTCTACGCGGCTTACCGGAGCAAACAACGTGGCGCACGAAATATTTTGCACTGCTTCCAAACATCGGGTGTAAGTTTCGCTTGCATTGCCTGATGGATAATGAGATAAGCTGATAACAAAATGACGTCAGCAAGTCACCTCCGCCGTCCCTCACGCGGGCAGCAACTGTACAGATGGCGTCGACAGCAAACGGTGACCGCTCATGGAGCCCTTCGAAAGTGTCGACTTGGGAATCGAATACTGGGAGGAAAGTGGAGCATCCGGTATAAAATCTGTACAACGGCATTGGTGCGTAGAAAAGAGGATAAAAATAAAATCACATTCTGAACAGTTCACGGGCTTCTTGTTCCGAGATGACGTTTGTCGTGACAACTGCCCGTTTAAATGTTGAGAATCAGTTGTGCAAGCGGATAAGAAAACGCTACCATCCGGGAAAGTCAAACCACGGGAAGGCCGATGACGGGTTTTTCTCTTCTTTATTGGCCTAGATTTTCGCTCGGGCGACGGCGTTCTAGTTCTGCTCTGTGGTTCACTGCTTCCTTCGCCATTTTCCTATGTAATAGGGATTCACGCGCAGTGGGTGTGAAACGGCAAAATCACTGACCTTAGCAGCTCGCTCAATAGCCACGGCGGCTAGACCTCTTAGAACTTCCCATGGTGCTACCAGACCGGAGGCTGGCAGTTCTCCATTGTCATCATCAATATCTGTCGAGTCCGCGCTGGTGGGATTGGACGAGGACGGGGCGGTGCGTTTAGATCCCGAAGGTGAATGCACATTGTGGCCACGCTGCATCTGCCTTTGTTGATGCGAATCATGACGGCCATGTATAGATACTTGTGAAGTTGTACGACCGATCGCTTGCAACGTGGAAAATGGGGGTAAAATTTGCCCAGAAGGGGAATAGCCATATGATTGGGTCGGTGAAGTCGGATTTGTATGTGAGGGCGGAAGTTGTGGTGGGTGGTACTCTCCATGACCAGGAGGTTGCCCGGCCGATGCCAATGGACCTTGGGATACAGAATTTCTCGAATGACGTGGTGGGGCGTTTAACATAGGTGGAAGAGATCCATGGTTGAGGTTGGGGTGATAGGCTGTGGGCGTGGTAGGGCCAGCCTGTACGCTGTGAATACCCGGATCGCCAACATGGGACCCGTTCGGGCCAGAAGACATTGCGGGAGATCCCATGGATTGCATCGTTGGCGATTGTGTATTGTAGGGCGCCTGTGAGAACGTCGAGGGAGAGCGGTTATTATACGGCGTGGCGCCTCGAAGGTGGCCAACGATCTCGAGAAGAGTACTCTGTATCGAAGATTGAGTGAAACGTATCTCAGCGACATGAGCTTCTAGACTTCGTATACGCCTGCAATACTGTAAGTGAAAGATCATGATATGTCAGAGCCAAGTTGACTGACTCAAGCCCTGCCTCGCCCGTGAGAGTTGCTTCTCTGGTGGGCTTTTCGAATAGACACTCGAGTCCTGCATGACGACAACGTCTGCATGGTGGATTGTCTGCACCCTCGCAGCGCATCTTCTGTTTCCGACAAGCATTCTGTTCGTTTAAGTTAGCTTGTATCGGGAACTTGGCAAGCCGGAGTGTGCTCACGCAGGCGCCTGTATCGGGGCAGTCAGTAGGGAGATCTAATACATGAAGAACTTAATTGAACATACGGGGGACACGATTAAGGGTCTTCACGACTGGCTTAACATCCCGCTTGTCATTACTAGCCTTGTCAAAATCGTCATCATGCTTCTTGTGAAGCACAGAGTTAGCACTTGAAGCAGGATCCATAATTGATGCGTGCACTGCTGGAGTATTATACAGAGTGATTTAATGCCAGGATAGATAGAAAAAACGTTCAAGTAGAAAGGGATACCGAACCGAACACGCACGTTCAACGAAGACTGCTTTGCCACATGCGACGTTGTTCAACTTCGTCTACTAGTACGATATCGACGTTGACAGCAAATAAAAATAAATAGCAAATTCTAAATATAAAAGATAATTTCGATATAAAATCAATTCTGTAAATGGACAAACTGTCCTTCGAAGAGGTTGCTCCCGTGGCATGAGTCCCCACGACCATGGCAGCCATATCTAGTATCATCCCCATGCCACCCTTTTTAACTCCCCTTTACTATCATCGTTCCAATGACAATTGACTCATTGACCGTGCGTCCTACATCTATCATATCATTGAAATATCACCTCTTCAGGTCAATCAGCTTGGTTTTCAAATGAACACGTCCAACTGTGGACAGCTGGCTATAATTGGCCGCTTCTGATACCGTTGCAAACTCCCCCTCACGTATCTATGTAGTCGAGGCTGCGCCCTGGTCAACTTCGTTGATTGGAGTGACCCTACTTGTGCTCCTCCCGAATTTGATACCCCTGGAACGCGGCAGTAAGCTTCTATTAGCTCCTACAGCGATCAGCTGGATGTTGTCCGTCATACCAGTGTGTCGTGTTGCAATCATACTCATTCCTGTGATTTCTTACCGACGACAGTTTTCTGGCAACTTGTGAGAACTTTACTCAATTTCAGAGGGCCTTTTCAAGTTCTGCCAGCAGTCGGTGGGTCCGAGGTTTTACCACGGGAGCTCTATAGTTCGGAGCCAGTAATCGTTGGTTCATTTCCGATGTCAAGACTTCCATGAACCAGCAGCGGACAATCGGGGGACCGCTAGAATCTCTCGAATGAGGATTTTCTACGGTTGACCCTATGGTGAGCCGCGATCTTTTACGTGCTAGAAGATGGGCCAATATAAGTACATCATATTTATGTTGGGTATCAATTACAAGGTAAGTAGGTAGTCATCATAATATAGCAGCCACATAGCGCCGATCGAGTACCCATGTAGGAATCAGTCAAGAAAACACATCGCTTTGTCATTTTTGGAGAGGATGAACAATGATTCGTCGCTTGAGGTTGCTCAGAATGAACGCCGCATTGACTTCCTCTGGTGTCATTTTGGCCATGGTCAAGACACAAGCGCGGGCGGCGCGGATTTCCTGCTCGATGAACTGCATGTCGACTTCTTCGGGTGACATTTCTGCCATCGTCGCTACACAGGCGCGGGCTTCTTGGTAAAGGGCTTCATGGTTGAGACCACCTTGTGCATCACCCGACTCGGGCTCGACACCGTCGTCATCCGAATCGGTCATGTCAGCGGTACCATCCGAGTCAACGTCCGTGTTCCAGAGGCATTGCGATAGAGGGGACGGAATCAGCGATGAATTCTGTCGTAGTCTAGCCTCTTTGGCTCGCCGATTATTAAACCAGTTCAAAACTTTCGGGGCTGGACTGTGTATCCACAATTGGTCAGCTCGCGTAATCACTATGTCAAGGCATCCAAACTCACATAGCAAGTGCCTCAGCTAATAATTCGATGTCATTCCACGCAGGGCGATCATTTTTAGAATAAAAAGGGTCAAGGATTTTAAGCTGCTCCGTCGTCATGCATGTCCTCTTGGGAGCATTTTCGACATTATAGGGACGAGTACAACGAGATTTTTTGCTTCGAGATTTCATAGTGATGACTTGAGCTTTCTTGGAAGAAGTTTCGTGGCTAGAGGTGATACCAAACTGTTTCCTTCATGTAGAGTATATATACCATCGATCAACTATCTGTGGATTGTGGCCCACCGCTTGGTTGATGTGGATATTGGACAATCCATTGCTCAGTCCTTGCCACTCTGGATAGAACAATGACCCATTGCTTTGTGGACTCTTTGGCTGCAGCTAGCAGGTCTAATGGTAGATTGCGGGCACAATTATGATAGCACACGTGGACACGAAATTTGGCTTCGCATGGTTGCGAGGACGTCGAGGCCTTGAGGCTCGAGTACTTGAGTCCTCGAACTACTTCAACTAAAAGGGGCGATATTACATAAAGCCATGTATGTAATCCAACTCCGTGGCGTTTGAGAATCGTAGTACGTGTCCGCAGTACTTGCAGTGATCCTGATACACGCGCACTCAACCCATCTTGACTTGTTTCTGATATCGCAACACCTGTCAGTACAAGTATAATCTCTTCTATTCAGTGCTTATCATTTATTCCGACAACAGTGTGTGACCAGGATCGTCGTCGACCATCATTCGAAGTTTGGAGAGGAATTCATAATGTTAATGTCTATGGTATCCCATCTGCTTTGGTGATGATCTCTGTCGACTCATCATGGCCATAAATACACTGACTATGCTTCCATTTCAGCGCGTGGTTTGCGTTCTTACTGCCAAGCTATTCTACCTACAAGGCGCTCTCCTCTCCGTTGTCCGGTGAACTCCAGGGCCTTTCAATGTATTGGGCTGTTGTCGGAGCTTTTATTGCGATCGAGTCGACCATAGGCCCATTCGTATCATGGTTAGTTTTCACTTCATCTCGTCGCAACATTATTTACCCCTATTTGGTGTGTAAGGCTGCCATTTTATTGGGAATCACGAACCCTTTTCTTGCTCTACCTATCTCTCCCGCAAATCCAGGTCCGTAGTTGTCTCTCGTCGTCCTCACCTAGATTTTTACAGATAGACAGGGTTCAACCTACATCTACAAAACCTACCTTGAACCCTTCTGCTCTAAGAACGAGGCAGAGTTGGATTCCGGCATTGCTTCTGCTCAGAACAATGTCCTTGGTTTCCTTCAGTCGCGCATTTCTATGCTCATTGACCTCTTGTGGACCATCTTGAACAAGACTCCTATCACTAAACAACCTGAAGTTACGAGGGAGGGTCAACCTGGACAACAGTTCTACTCCCTCGAATCAGTCAAGGGGCTTTGGACGTCTTATGGTCCTGCCATCATGGGAGGGCTATCGAAGTCTTCCACGAAACCTAGTTCCTCTCCTGATACTGTTGCAAAGCAAGCTACATATACTAGTGGTGCTAAAGTCAATCATGATGGCGGGCAGGCCCCTGAGGCACGCTCAGAGTCCACTTAAAGTTGATGTATTTCTGGTCTGTCAAACTCACCGAGACATGGATATTCTTTTTTATTTCTTATTTTATCATTTCAAGAAGAACAGGTGATGTAAGGTAGACAGTGCGTACTATACAATGTGAGGTTCATAATTAGTACCGCAAAATAAATTATGATCCAAGTCTGTGACGCCTGAAGGACGTCTCAACGTCGGCACTAGTGTATTCCAATGAGACGCCACTATCCGCATAACATTGTGAGATCCGCTTGTTGAAGTTCTCTGTCATTCTTTGCAGTTCCTCTTCACAAGCTTTCCACACGCCGACCATGACCGTGCCAGGAGCAATGCCGCTGCTTTCTTCCTTCGTCGCCTTCTCTTCTGCTTCAGTAAAATGCTTCTCAACGCGCTTGAATAGGGCATCAACATGCTTGCGAATGTCTTTGCCATCGAACTCCTTGACAACTTTCTTCAGCGAAGATCTGTTGTAGTTGCTGTTCTTTGAGACTTCCGTCGGGGCAGTAGTCGTGAGTAACCGTTCGATACCGTCGAAATAGTCCTGTGTGGAAAGCAAAAATCAGAAAAGTGGCAATGAATCAGAAAACAACTGCGCGTACGGTGATCTTTGCAAAAGGTCGTCTGAGGACAATCTTGACGTAGGCGTTCAAATTCTCATTGTAAATCGCCTCCGCTTGTTTCGGGAACCCAGAAACTGAGCCTACATCCAGCTGGGACATTTCCGCAACGAAGTAGTGCATATTCTCTGCAAGCCGACGTTTAACAAACGATCGGAAGTCTATCAGCTCACTTACCAACGAGCAACACGTGATAATTGAGCTGGCCCTTGTCTTCATCATCACCATCTAGGGTAGCCATGTGCTTAAGACATTCGAACATGCTGTGCACAATCTTTTCATAAGCGAGATCAACATTGGCTCTGATCTCCAAACCATCCGCGCCAATTAGTTGCTGTTCAATGCGACTGACATAGATCGGGAAGTATTTCACAAAATGAGCGACCCCTTTTCGTTTCTTGCTCGTAAGCTTAGTTTCCTCGATCATCTTGATTTGTTGATTCTGCAAACTTGTCGTGAGCAGCAGCAATTTAATAACACAACGGCTTACGATATGGCGATCGAAAGATCCCTTGAGTCTAGTGTGCTGCTTTTCCAGCATTTGCAGAAAGAACGCATTGTCACGCTCATCCGCATCCGCTACAAAGCGCTCCAAGCAGACTATGACTCCGACCACCTGCCTATCGGCGGAGTGAGCAAAGCTTCTCCATGGGAAAATCATGCAACACGCACAGCGTATCTTTGGCAATAGCGGAATCAATCCATTGCTTCAGCTCGGCAGGTAAAAAGCCGAAAATTAAGTCCATGGCACCGCGTGCGAGTTTCATGGTTGTTTGGCTCAAACCTGCGCTTCGTGCAGCTTGTCGCCTGAAGTAATTGTCCAGCCCAGCGTAATCAGCAAACGTAAGACCAGCATCATTGATTTGCAGGAAATCTGCAATGAAGTCTCCTTCCCGGTAGATTTGAGGGGCAATTTGCTCCAAAATAAGACCCAAAGCCTAATACCGTTGTGAATCAAGACTAGCTGAATCAATTATAAGCGCACCTCTGGTGCACGATACTCCTCGTCCGTCTGCCTCTCCCTGTCTTTATTTCGATCCTTTCGTCCCTCGATAGGCGAACGGACTATGGTTCCAGCGCGACGAATTGATGCCTTTTGACTATTTTCGTTAGTCGGCCCAAAGTCTATCTCAATATGAGCTAAACAATTGCTTAAAAGGGTCGATCACAAACTCTGGTCAGCATCTTCGTCTGGCGTCCTTTTCAGTAGTCCCGCGTAAATTGAGAGTAAACTCCCCATCTGTTTTTTGTGAAGTTCACTGGTGGCGGAGAAGTATGCCTTGAGATAGATATGTCAATAGCAGTTTAGGAGTTGTAGGCACTGAAAGTCCCTTACTCCACAGAATCTTGAATATATACTCTCGTCCATCTCCTTCAGGTAGAGAAGCAGTCCTGCGTAACGACCGAGGTATGCCTCCATACCTTGATGGCTCTTGATAACCGGGCGTCCTCGACCAGGCTTGGTAATCCCATTGTTTCCATCCAGGATAATCTCCGCCTACATACGGAATATAAGTATCACGTTCATGGCCACAAAAAACAGTTCACCTGTGCGACAGACATGATTGATAGATAATCATAGACACGTTTACAGAACTGTGCATTGTGGGTCCTGTATTCGTCTAATCGCTCCATGGTAGCAGCCATGTCTGCGAAAATGAAACCTTGGGAAGAAACGCCAAAGGATACAAACATACCGGTGTCGTGACCAGCTTGGAGAGCTTTATAAAGTTCTGTGGCCGCTGTCTCCAATTTTTGTATCCCAGATGCCTTTTCGAGGGATTCCTGAGTAAGCGTCACCAGTACTTCACGGTCTACTTGGACTGTTTGCTGTCCTGGCATCAGTATGACGTGCGGTGGCAAATTCGGAGGAACATACAAGGAGATTCTCGAGCTCGCTCAGCAAAGCGCGTTGGTTCTGTGTCTGAACCTGTAAGCCGCGCCGCTGAGATTGTATGAACGAGATATCGTCCCCGACAGCCTGCGGTCAGATATTTTAGTGTGCGATACATCCAGTTTGATGACAATGTCTAACGTTCAAATGGATTTTGTATGATGAAATCAAGCTGTCCATAGCGTCAACTTCAGTGATAGCTTCATCCAGGAAATTCATGACTAGGGCCACGCGATCATCAGACACCACAAAGGAGTGTACATTGGCCTGGAACATGAGTCAGTGGTCAAGAAACACGAGGCATCTCGGGTGCCTGGTTCACCTTCTCAAGGGCTATCAATTCGTCGAGCAGACGGGACTCGACCAAGTCTGCTGCCCCCTTTGCGTTCTTTTTCCCAAAAAAGTCATCGCTGGCCCACTCAAATCCTTCTAGCATCTCCTCTACACTCGCCATTGTAGCCTGTGAGGTCTCCTCTTCACCTGCAGTCCCATCTTCAGGGTAATCTCCCGCCACAAGCCTATCCAAAGCAGCTTGATTAAGAGGGTCAAAGAATGATACCCGGTTGTTGTGCTCCCGGCGAGATTGCGGAAGTTCTGGGGTAGGTATGGATTTGCTTGAGGGTAGCTTTTGAGATATTTGAGATCGAATAGAAATCGGGGATTCTGATCGAGGAAGCTGGGCAACTGTTGGAGTGGCTGAAAGCGGACTCGATGCGTGGACAAATTCCGCAGAGGGGCGAGATGCAGCGAAAGGGTAAGTCTCTTTGGGAGTGCGTAGAGGCGACGTAGAGAGAGGTGCACGGGTCGGTACAAGATTTGCTGGCAAGCCATTCAATGAGGGGTTTTGTGGTGGCGCCGCATTAGATGGACGGCGAATAACTCGCGGTCGAAGTGAACTTGGTAGACCGGATGGAACAGTCTGTGGTTGCCCCTGTAGCTGAGACGCTGGTAGTGGGGAAGGGGGTCGGATCACGCCTGAGCCGGAGTTATCCTGAGGTAGATTGCTGATACTGGAACCAGCAGGAGAAGAAGCCCGGGATGGAGGTTTCGCAACTTGAACGCGAGTAGGGAGCTCCGTACGCATGCCTGGCTGCGGTGTCCCTGCTCGCGAGGTCGCAGCTTGTCGTCTTGCTGGTCCAGTAGTTACGTTCAAGTCAGTTAGCGGTGCTTGAGTGACCGGAGTTTCCGAGGATTCGGAAAATCCATTGGCTGATAACAAGGGTCAATAGCATCGAGCGTGGGTGAGGACCCGGGTTATCTTACCAGAACCTGGCTCATTTTGTCCCACTCCAACCAGATGGAGGGTCCCAGTACCATTTGTGACGAAGTAAAACAGTTTCGCTGCCGCGGAAATGAAGTTTGCTTGATCAAGATGGTTTTCGGTCTGCCATTTATATGTACGAGCTAGTGTGATATTGAAGGATGCTGGCTGCGTAAGTGTCAGCTGTGTAATTATGCTTATCCTATGCTTATACGTACATTCAAAACCTCTATACCACGCAACTCGGAAAGTTTCCATGTCTTCCCTACGGAGAATGAGCCGTTTGTGTTAAGCTTTGACTTGTGAAGGAAACCAGATCCATCGCTGCCCTCTGAAGAACTGTTTGAGTAATCCAGAAGATAGATGATAATGACATACGTGACAGCAAGATATAGCGAGGCTTTTTCCCAGAGTCTTCTCCTGCGTCCTCCCATATTTTTATGTGTCCAACATATGTCTCTAGAATCGCAGCACCTGAGTTACGCTTGTCAAATACTGATGCGATTATGCGTTGCTTTGTGTGATCATGATCGGACATTGTTATAAGTTGTTGCCAGAGCCTCCTCGAGGATTGAATTTGTGGCAGACACTGGCTTCCTCTGGCCGAACCTATGTAGTTGTTGGTGTACCGTATTAATTCATAATTAAAGCGGTTGTTTGGCTTTATTGATCAAAGGCTTCAATAATCCAAAAAAGGACCACACATAAGGGAGTCAAGAAGGCGAGTTCCGGCTACCGACCACCCTTTGCTATCGACTTCAGCCAAGAGTACAGACGTCTGGTCCCCATAGACTTAGCCATACCGGCACCTGTCATAAACGCAGTAGTCATTCCTTTCTCAACCATTAACGATCTTCCCCTCGAAACAATATCTGGTTTGGACCACTCCCCACAGCGGCACTACAATAAAGAAGGTTTGTCTTACCGAACGCCAGTGGATCAAGCGTCGGTATTTATTTCAGGCAGGTATCTCTTTATCTCTCTCTAACCGAGACAAGTTCAGCCCTTGTATCCTATACATCTCTGCAAACAGACCACTGATGAACACATCACATACAGGCTCGTCTACAACAGCACTCTCAAATTCACCCACTCTGTCTTTCCGTGACGCTCTTTCCTCCTTTGATGGTCAGGAAGATGGATCTGCAGTGGATAGTCCCGTCTCGTCATCTTCGTCGCGGGAACCGTCTCTAGATGTCTCAGCAGATGGCATGGACGTGGAGTTTGCGAACCCATCCATGGAGTCTGTCGTACTTTCAGAGGAGTCCGTTCCGCGACGTACTTTAAGGAAACGAGTCACAACGAGCAAGGGATCATCATTGCGATTCAAGCCCGCTTCCGTTTCTGCCATCACAGCACGTCATGGGACTACTTCCGAAGACAATCTCAAGAAGAAAGCATATAAACAAGCATTTTTAAAATCTGCAGCCCGTGCTCAAAGCGAAAGAGAAACTAGAGTGCGGGAACTGAAGAAACGCGCGTTGGCAATCACATCTACCGGAAAGACGCCCGCAACCTCACGCCAACGCCTCGTAATGCAGATGGTTTATGATGAGATTACCCCGTACCCTGACGAAGCTTGGGTATCTCAACTGGGAGTCATCATAAACAGGTTCGTTGTCAGTGGCTCATTGTTATCATATTGCCTAATCTTGCCATTCGTAGGGAATATCACCAAGTTAAGAACTGGTTTTCCAATCAACGGCAGAAAGATGCTAGGGATTCACGGCAACATACACCTCAGCCCGCTGCTCCTGCCAGTCTCGAAGCATCTTTATGCAAGATCACATGCGACGGACGTGATTTGCGCTTGCGCTCTGCCGCACTGAATTCATGCAGGGCAGAAGATTGGTCCGATACCTTCTTTGATGAAGTGGTCATGATTTACAATTTCCGTCTTCTTGCGAAGCATAGTCAAGAAGAAGCAATGGCAGCTTTCTTTGAATCTGAGCCTGATGTGGCTATATCCTCATAGCCAACCACTGTCCATCGCCTTTCATCTCATATCATCCCGCACTCTTACTGTATGTAGCTGTAGTACTCTCAGATGCTTTCTGTACATTCTAATCGTGGGTATACATACCTGTTATCATATGGTCACCATTAATGATAATCAATATATAACCAATCATGAGCCAGCCACGAACGCCCAAAACAAGTACATGCATTATGTATCTGAGTGATTGCTTGGCAAAGGCTGATAGTGAGAATCCCGCTGCCTCCACCGGATAAATAATCCCCTGTGATTACCATCGCCCGATGTCCCCTTGACTTCTCCCGCTCGTAATACCTCGTAATTCTTCCCTCTCCAAATCACCTCATTACCAAGCATAGCCAAGAACCAGATCGGCAATGCTAGAAGTTCGCGCAGGCACCATGCAGTGATGAACCACCATCGTCTGTCTGCTGGAAGAGGATGACCAGCGAGTGACTCGTAAACATCTAAATCCACCCAGAGCCAAGCTGCATGGTGAACTACAAGAAAAGGCCATATTGGGATGCCAAAGAGATACCGCAAACTTGCAGCAGCAATGGAACTAGCGATAAGATTTTCGGTAAAGGGCTCCATGATTGTTGCCGCAATAACCATGTGCTTGCGCACACGAATCCAGCGCACACGCCTCCACACGTAGTCCGATAAAGACATTTTCCCAATTGCGTTATGCGCCACGTCACACGACAGATCGTGGCGGAGATCCAGCTCGTGCCATAAAGCACTTGCAATCATGTTATCTTCGGCCAAGAATTTCCCAAACGCAGCAAGGCCACGGTTGCAACCCTGGTCATCGTCTGATTCCGTGTGCACTTGAGGCTTCAGTGAACCGTTTACTCGCTCTAGATCAGAGCGCCGGTAGAGGTTTGATTTTCCAACAACGCAAGATTCGATAGACACGGTGTTGATTGCAAGATACATCTTCGCATGATTGGTGTTGAGGAATGCCTCCTCAATTCTTGAACCGAGAAACCCTTCAGGAGCAGATACAAATGGGACGTGATGGACGAGCGCAACGCGCCTCTTGGGAGGTCTTGTGTGCGTGGATGACTCGAATAGGTCAACGGAGCGCGCAAGTGTGCCAGGTGCAACCGAGACACCTGAGTCGATAACCCAGAGAATGTCGTGGGTAGCTTCACGGTATGAACGAATGAGGTTGTTTACTTTCGGGTTAACCCCCACCACCTCTTCTCCTGGATCGATTTCTTCAGCGGAGTCATCAACATTGCTCACTATAGACTTGCCTATTATTATCCTGGCAGAAATACTGGGGTATTTAGAAATGAGATCTCTCGCAACTGGAAGAGCTTGGTCTTGCTCATCAGCGACAGACAGTATGATTTCGAAATTGGGGTATTCTTGCGTGAACGTAGACTCAAGGTTCTCGTATAAGTTGGCATCTAGGCCTTTCAGTGGTCGCAGGATAGATACACCAGGAACAGAATCTGGCGGCGCTGTCGCAAGTGGAGACCGCGGTCGCATGCGGTACCTTCTTCGGCTGTCACGGTGGCAAAGTCTTTGAGTGGCGGCTGTCGTCCAAGTAAGGACATGCTCACCCTGTTCTGCATCCCAGGAGACCAATATTCCATAAAACTACATACCACGCTAGCCCGATGGTAGCGATGATAAAAGGAAATAACGAGGGACTCTGGTCAGGCTCCGGCTGAGTTTCCATCGGTACTATGTGGAGCCTCCAGAGTGTATCCATGTGACATGATTACGGAACGAAAAAGTTGTAGTTTGTGAAAAACTCTAATTTTGTCTCTGACCACCCACTTATGCAACCTGAAGTTCATCTAGGCCAAATAGCTGAATAGTATTCTGGTGCACCTTTTCTGTCACCTTCTCGAACGGGACCCCTTCATTGAGCCTGTGTATGACCCATGCAACGCCTCCGATCGCACTTGGCTCGTTTCTCCCTTTCACTGGCTTGCCCATCGTGAACGATGGCAATTTAGTGCTGGAAGGGAAATACTTTGACTTTAATGACGCTGGAAGCGTCTCTAGCAAGGTATTTGACGCATGTGTTGAAGTCATGGAGCACCAAGGAGCATCTAATATCAAACCATTTTTCAGTACCCTCCAACCGCAATGTCATCGAACTTTGACCTGTCTCGAGTAAAAGCTTGTCTGGTCGAATTGCCTTTGCAGTTAGCAGGTTTTGCTCTGTTTTGAGGGAGCACCCATTGATGCTGATGTGACCATATCAGTGCCAAAATTCAATGCTAACCCCCTAAAACCACACCTTATGTGGAAGCCCATGTCCATCTGTGCGTCAGAGTCAGCGCAATTCGAAGGATGATGGACTGTGAACTCACGAGCTCGACGACCTCTTCCACCGACCCTGTGAAACTGTGAACAACTCCCTTTCTCTCTCCATCCTCTCCGAAACCTTCGTCACGAAGGATATTCACAAAGTCTTCGTGAGCTGCACGGGAGTGAAGGAACAGCGGTAACTTGTACTTTTTGGCCAGAAATAGCTGTGAGCCTGTACCGATGCAAGGTATCACCCAGTACGCAACAGTTAGCTTGGAATAAGGGATCCATGTTCCACACATACGGAAGTGTCGTCGCTGTACGTCTTCCGGTGCGAAGTGCGTGCGATCGTAATCTGATGATCTCAGTGATTTGCACACAGACTCATCATGCAACATCTAGACATACCCAAGCCACACTCGCCAATAGCAACAACTCTGCCTTTACCGTGGAGATTGTCACTTATTAGGCTGTCCAGCGCCTGAAGGTAGGCTTCTGGACCGCCTGGGTACTCATCAAATTCTTTTGAGCGGGTTGGATGACATCCCACTGTCGCAAAAAAGCCTTGTAAAGTAAAGCAGCACGTGATGACATCAGGGTGCATAAATCTGGCTTTGCGAGATGGTGCGAACCATGTTGAGCAGCAAGAGACAGCGCAGTTTTTGATTCTCGAAGACTTCCGCCTGTGATTATCATGGATTGAACACCAGCTAATCGCGACCTGTCCAGCACTGCTTCAAAGTCGTCTGCAAATGACTATTAGCACAGTGCAGAAGTATTGAAAGCCATGATAGACCTTCATGTTTTTTTTTGCCATGGTGAATGCCATGAAATACAGCATCGGTGAGATTAACTGTTGAACGACGACGTCGAAATCGTATTGATGCAATGTGTACCGTTATAATCCACGGTTCTCACCTCCGATGTCTATGATAGTTAGCCAGATCAATACGACCAGCCCATTCGAAGTTTAGATCCCACCTCACCTATAAATCTGAAAGTCCCCGATAACTCGGCGGGCACTGGCTTTGATGGTATAATGGTAACAGGCATGTCTATGTCGGGTAAAGGAGTGAACCGGCAAGAACAGATTTATATAGATGCCGCTGTAGCCTGAGCTTGTAGAGGGAACGAGCCTGTCACCTGGAGACCCTTGAGCTCATTGACGAGTGACTCACACAGAGCTCGGCTACCAGCCAGTAAACAGTGGGAAACGACTATCTTCATTCGTTAAGAGTCTGTCCAGGGGACCCGGGAGACTGATTAATTCAGCTGCCCCAATGATGATGCCTCAGTGACTTTGTCGGCATCACTTATAATATGCAAACAGCTGTAGATATTTTGATATCTTCTACTTACATCTACAACATACAACTATGCATCAGTGTTACTACTTGCAATTGCCCCCTTTCTCGCTCCACCGCCGAATATGTCCCGAGTCATACCCAAGAAGATGTCCTTTATCGCCGCACGGCTCTCCCAGAGAGGTAGGATTGATGTAATGCCAGCAGCCGCGAAGAGCCAAATGACACAGATGATAATCCAACCTCTGAAAAAGTTCAGAGAGAACACGTAGTGTGACAGGAACATGGGTATCGGTATAAGCTGCGATCAAGTTAATAACCGAGCGTCAATATAACATTTGCACTCACGAAAAGTACGATAAATGTCAGTGTCAATGATGCCCAGGTAGCAACCTTGAGTGACCTTTGAAGCTCGGCGTATTCTTCAGCTGGGACATCAATCGTTATGTCGTCTTTGGCCGATGCTACATCGGCTGTGGCACTTTCTTGTTTCTCTTTCTCGACAGGCGAGTCGGAGCCAGAAGCAGACACAGAGTCTGGTAGGGTCGCTTGTTTTCGATCCATCTCTCTCGCTCGGGGATTGATTCTTTTGGTAGCAGACCAATCGAACTCGTTGTCAGGTTTAATGAGAGTGACGATGGCGGAAATGATAGCACCCGAGCAGCAAGCGCCCAGGTTTCCAGCGAGGTTGGGATACATTAGTCCTTGTTCTTCGTCAGCATAGAACAGTGTTTGCCGTAGATGAGAACTTACCTGTGGTTGCGATAGTCAATTCACCGTAATACGTTTTTGCAACTGTCAGCCAGGCAATTATGCCAACCACTACTCCTCCCAATGCACCACTGATGGCAGCCTCTTTTGTTTGCTGGCGCCATACCACACTAAAGATGACTGGGCCGACAGCGCCAGTGAACAAAGTTCCCGAGAACAAGAATAGCCAGTTCAAAGACACTCCTATTCCGATCCACAACGAGGCAACACACGACATCACCAGAGCCCACACTGCGACCATTATGTGAGATACACGCATAAGAGACTCTGGTGATGCCTGGATTCGCTATCAGTGTTCGTTCTTGGTAGCGACAGATGTTCACGTACATCAGGCTTGAAGTGGATCTGATACAGATCAAATGTAAGAATAGACGATGTCGCAATCATCTCGGAAGATGCAGCTGAGGTCACTGCCATGAAAAGCAGTATCAACTAAATTACCAGCTGTTATTCAGTTGTCAGCGAATGGGAAATATGTAGCTCACCATAGCTGCTGCACCACCACTGCCCAATAGTGTCACTACACCAGCGGGGGCAGCTAGGCCAGCATTAATCTCCGCCGCTGTGAGCCCACCAGGATACGGGAAGCTGGGATCTAGAACGTCATCAGATACCTACGATTTTGAACAAATGTATTCAAACTCACTGTTGGCAAGTGCGACAGCAGCAAGACCCATGATAGAGGAGAAAGTGAGAGGTACAGCAAACCAGGCAATGCCACCCATAAGATAGGCTCGGACAGCAGTCTTTGCTTCTGATGCGATTGCACGTTGCCAATAGCCCTGTTTATGATATTAGCAAGTATCTACTTTTCATGGTACCAGATGACGAGCCTGATCCAGCATGACAGTACCAAAACCACCAGTGATCTGAATGATCATAAACGTAAGTCCATCTCAAAAAAAAAGTTCAGTAAACGTCTGTAAAGGGTGTGAGAGACAGCTCACAGTTTGACTTCAAGGTTAAGTATGAGCCATCTTGGTTTCCGGCTACAGGTCGTTCAATGCTTGCTTGTTGTAGCAAGTTGTACATTCCCTCAAAGCCGCCGATGAGGTCTGCTTTCGTGTATGTCCAGAAGAAGAAGTAAAATATGAGGATCATCAAGATGAGTGTATGTGAGTAATCGCCTGCAACAAACCTGAATATCAGTGGGTTAAATCAAAGAGAATTGTCGGTCACCAACATAGGAACGTGGCGCGAAGGCCCCCAAGGATGACATAGATACAGACTCCAAGTGGAATAAGGAAGTTGGCAGCGTAAATGTTCATCCCAGTAAAGGCATTAACAACTGCACTGCCACCAAGCAGTAACATACTCGAGACAATAAGATTGACGACCAGTCCAAAAGTCGCGAACATGAAGTGTGCTGTATTGCCATAACGAGCGTGAACAATCTCGAGGAAGGTGTGACAGTATGGTGCAATCTGCTTAACCCGCACAGCAAGAATTGCCATGATGAATATTTGAATCGTAGCACCTGCTGCATAATAATAGCCAGCACATAGACCATACTCGTAAGTCACTGTGGAGCTTTGCAAGAGTGTTGCCGCCCAGGTCCATGCCGACACGATGCCAGAAGCAATAAGACCGGGTTTGACGCTGCGTGATGCTGTATTGAACTCCTCGGAAGTGGAGATCTTGTAGGACGTATAGCGGTTTTGAAGAGTTGATAAACCCATCATGATTACGGCGAAGACGAAACCTATTCCGAGCACGACACCATACCCTATACCTTGTGTCAGGACTTCAGCACCTGTGGTTGAAGGTGACATTGTGGCGACAGAGGGACGGGAGTGATGTATGAAGAAGTCCAGACTTTAATACGTGCCCAGGGCGACAGCCCAGTACAAGCGCAGCCAAAATTTGCTAAAATTTGCTATCGAGTCCGCAGAGATAAGCATGAGAGATCCAAGCAGGCACTCGGGCCAGTCTTCTCCCTACAACATGTACAACGCAAATCGCGGATATCTTTAGAGCTCAACAAGCGCGGAAGATAGTTCTGTTACGTGGCACACGAAGAAGGCAGCTCGATAACTAGATAAGGTCAGCGTATGCGGAGACAGGTTCGTTGTAAGAGCTCGGTGAAATGATTTCCTCTTCATTAGTACCATGGTCGATTGGATTAACACGATTCAATCGGACAGACTGCAGATGCCAAGCCAGCAGTTAATGTCTTGTCTGTCATATGGTGGGAGGAATCGCATGCAACGGGACTTGGTGATCTTTGTTTAGAGGTGGTCGTTGTGCGGCTGGCAGACTCCCGAGTGCGTGATCTTGAGACTTGTGGAAAAAAAAGTAAAGAGCATGGAGCTCTGATAAGACAATTATAATTATACTTTATAGGCCATGCATACTAACGACATACCATGGACAAACTGTTGTGGAACACGGCCGCGGAGATTTATGAGAAGATACGACATATACGTATACATACACGGCTGGCACGGATGCTTTCAAGTTCCGGCTGAATTGGTTCCGGCTTTCCGCACCCCAGACTCAAAGTGGACGTCGTCGCAATAACTGCTTTGCTGTCTAGGAGAGCCTCTTCAAATCTACTTATTATGGCTCTACAACGCCTACAACAGCTTTCTTCGCATCTGACGGGTGCCTCAGCCACGGGCTTGACGGCTTTGGAGCAGAAACACCCAGATGATGTGGTCATAACAATGGCCATCCGTTCTCCATTGACCAAAGCGAGGAAGGGTGCTCTGAAAGACACGATGTGAGCGGTCGAAACCGTATCTGAGGATATTATTCATGTCCGACTTCTTTGGCAGGACGGACGAGCTTTTGCTGGAGATGTTCAAGGTACATTCAGAATGATTCAATACACATGCTTCATCGTCACTGAGCAGGCCTTTAGCATGCAATAGCTCAGTCTCATGTCGATCCAAGTGTTGTTGGCGACATCTGTGTAGGCACAGTGCTCACCCCTGACCCGGTTTATCATGCCAGAGAAGCGGCGCTGGCAGCTGGTTTCCCGGAATCCGTACCAGTTCAAGTCGTCAACCGCTTTTGCTCCTCCGGTCTCATGGCAGCAACTGTCATATCAAATCAAATTCGTTCTGGTCAGATCGAGATTGGACTTGCTGTCGGTGCCGAGTCCATGACCCAAAAGTATGTCAAGAAATCGAATTTATCTTGCGAGGCTCAAGTATGCAAGCCCTGACAAAGGTGCTCCTCCTCAGTCCGAGGCTCTTGGGGTAAATGCTGCTGCTAAGGACTGTCTTCATCCCATGGGTTGGTCCAGCGAGAATGTTGCTCAAGATTTTGATATCTCGCGGGAGATTATGGATGAATACTCGGCGAAATCATATCAACGGGCTGAACACGCCGAGAAAGCCGGTTACTTTGCAAAGGAGATTGTTCCATTCACTGTTTACGAGAAAGATCCTGCCACTGGTGAACGGAAGAGGATTGTAGTTACAAAGGACGATGGCATTCGTTACGGGACGACGAAAGAGGCACTTTTGAAGATTCGGTCAGCGTTCCCTCAGTGGGGCAAAGCACGCACGACGGGCGGGAACGCAAGCCAAATCACTGATGGTGCAGCAGCAATCATGATGATGACTCGGCGCAAGGCGGAGGAGCTTGGGCTTAAAATTCTAGGCAAGCATATCACTACCGCTGTTGCAGGTGAGGAAAAACCCTAGAATAAGCATTTACTTACTGAAATCTTCTGGAGGCTGCCCTCCTCGTGTTATGGGCATTGGCCCCGTATTTGCCATCCCCATGGTTCTTCAAAACGCTGGATTGAGCGCAGAAGACGTTGACTTGTATGAAGTGAGTTTGACAGCTTGTCAGGAGATGCATGCTTAATTGAGGTACATACAGATTAACGAAGCGTTTGCTTCGCAGTACGTCTACTGCATCCAGGAGCTTGGTCTAAACCCAGAGAAAGTGAATGTAAACGGAGGTGCCATAGCCTTTGGCCACCCATTAGATGAGTAAATCTCATGTTTTATATTTACCACATCATGCTGATGTAAATTGCTTTCATCACGTTGCACCGGTGCGAGACAGATCGTCACAGGATTAAATGAGCTTCATCGGAGAAAGGGAAAAGTATGATATTCCACCTCGCTCAACTGATCTACGTTTGACAATGCAATGCAGGTGTTGGTCACTTCTATGTGTATCGGGACTGGAATGGGTGCAGCGGCGGTCTTTGTCCGGGAGATCTGAATGCCCTTGAATATTTTTGTATTTGAGACACCTATGATTAGCAGCCGTGATGCCGTTGTCTAAATTTGTGGTCCGACGATAATATCAAGTTCCTGTTCTCACCTTCAACGTTCACTCGCTTCTTCGTCTTGCTACATAGTTTTTGTTAGTCAACGCCCACTACAGTCTCTCTTTTACTCCTTCGGCCTAACCTCCAGGTCAGTTTGCACCAATGGCCGCAAATTATGACGCACTAGGTAGTCAGGCCAGAAATTCCCCATACGGGTCTGGCGACCCATACTACAACGAGTCGTCAGGGTACATCACACCCGCTCGTTCGCCCAAGAAGACAATCAGTAAATGGGTGAAGTTCGGCGTACCTGTCGCCGTTGTCGTTATTGCTGGCGCAGTTTTGGGTGGCGTTTTGGGCAGTCGCGCAAGCAAGAATGCTTCGGCTTCGAGCTCGGCGGCAGCTAGCGCTGCTGCTACCTCAGCCATCAGTGTGAAAAATGATATCGGCCGTTTCGCCACAGCAACAGACAGCCAGTACTTAGTGCCCATATACCCAATGACTGTGAGTTTTGTTTACTGCTTGCATCGTCCTTGAGGTGTTGATTGCTTAAATTCTGCAGACCAACACTGCTGCATATACTACTCCTACATTCGTCTCCACCGCCAACACTAATCTTGGCTGGCCGCAAGATCCTTTCCAACCATCCAACCCCAGCCCAACTCAAGTTCGTCCTGACAGGCCTCGCCTCATCGCTCCTACTTACATGTGGGACTCTCTTCCCAACCTCATCAAAAATGATCCCTATCTTTCCGGTTGGAATGACACCATTTTTGGCAATGCAACACAATACATGGCCCTGCCTCCCGTCGCATATTTCTATGATAACGGTAATGGCATTTTGGATCCTGCTCGCGAGATCAAACAACGTGTCAAAGCATTTTCTTACGCATACCGCTTAACCAATGACACGAAGTGGGTGGATCGCACCTACGTCGAGCTGCAGGTATGTTTCCTACCCTATTTTGAGGTAGCGTGATGTCTGATCCCCCGCGACTATAGAATGCAGCTGGTAACCTGACTGGCGGTTGGGGCCCTGACAATTCCACGAAATGGAACCCAACTCACTTTCTCGACACTGCTGAGCTCACTGCAGCCTATGCTATCGCTTATGACTGGCTCTATAATGCGTGGACACCTACTCAAAGAAGCTCGATCATGGCCACTATGATCACGTACGGCCTTAATAACGGGGTTTCCGCTTACAGTAGCAGCGACCCAGGGGCCTACGGCTGGTGGAAGACCAACACAGAGGGCAACTGGAACTGTGTTTGTAATAATGGTCTTACCATGGGTGCACTTGCTATCCTCGGCGATGACACCACGGGTATCGCTACACAACTTCTTGCCTTGACCGTTCCCAATGCCCTCCAAAACTGTGCGTTTGCTCCTTCGAGCGACGGCACATGGTCTGAGACTGCTAACTACTGGTACTTCGGTACTACGGGTCATGCTGAGATGGCATCTTCGTTGTTGACTGCTACTGGTTCCACATACGGCCTTCTGTCCGTCAATCCTGACTTCCAATTTACCGGCCAATACCACATGTATGTGTCCGGCCCCGGCTCCCTCTTCAACTACGGTGATTGTGGTCCAAACAAGTATTCCACCACTGCCAACGCCATGATGTTCTACGGCCAGCAGTATAACATGCCGCAGTACCAGCTTTTCCAACGTGATCAGTTCGACGCTGCTGAACCATGGAGCATGTTCTGGTACAACCCTGCTGTTACTGGTGCTTTCTGGGATGGTCTAGCACTCGACCACTTCTTTGATAACAGCACTGATCAATGGGGTTCCATGCGATCCAGTTGGACAGACGAGAACGCTCTTTATGTTGCCGTTAAAGCAGGCACGCTCCAGGGGCACCAGACGCACAACGACCTTGATTGCGGCGACTTTGTCGTTGATGCTCTTGGTGTTCGTTGGTTCGGAGAGCTTGGGTCTGGGGACTACAATTCATTGGGTTACTTCAGCAATGACCTTCAGAGCAGTCAGCGATGGTTGTACTACCGCAAAATGACGGAGGGCCAGAACACCATTTTGGTCAACCAGCAGAACCAAAATGTCGCCGCCGCTCCAACCGTCAGACATGACACCTCGGGTACAGTTCAAGGGTCCAGTACTGTAATGAACGTTCCTGGTGACTCCAGCGCCTACTTCGTTGCGGATCTATCAAGTGCATATTTCAACGTGTATGTTTACTGATGCTTGTATACGGAACTTGCACTAATGATCACTCGCAGTACCTCGTTCTCTCGCGGTGTTCACTTGATCAACGGACGCAAGCAGGTACTCATCCAGGATGAGATCAATGCCTCAGCCCCCATTATGTGGCGAGCACACACCAACGCAACTATTGTCACCAGTGCAGATGGCTTAACCGCCACGCTCACCATTGGTTCTGCGACCACCATTGTTCAACTGCTCAATCCTCCATCTGGCGCAACATTCACCACCTTGAATGCTGTTCGGTTCGCTTCCGATCCCACCCCCCCACAACCTGATCAGCCTAATGATGGTGTGACTGTCCTGGTGATCAGTCTGCCTGCTGGATCGTACACGTTGCAGGTGCTCATTAACCCACAATGGCCAGGAATGTCATCGAGTTCATACACCACCCCTGGCTCTGTGGCTTTGAGCCAGTGGTCGTTGGCAAGCCCTTCTTAGTTCACATTTTCTACGGATACTTTGATTGATGGACGTTTGAAAACGAGATTGGATTTTCTTGAGTTACACACCCTTGAGTACGTACGGAGTTTTACTGAGTAACCTACGTATCGATCGCTCCGTTGTGCTTTCGGAGCACTGATAATTTACGACGCGTGTTGTAGTTTATACCATCTACAAATGATTGAGCTCGATTGAGTTTGAAAGATAGTTTTAGGCTGCACGGACGGCTGACATTATCGTTTCCTTGACATCCCAAACACACGTTCTGTCTTTACGCTTAAAACAACGACGCTCTTTTTTTCATCTGTCTTTTCTGCTTAGAACAACGTGATTCTGTTACCTCACCGAGTGAGTACCTTCTAGCGCCTGTAAAATGGTTCCATTTTGTTGACTTGTTTCAATTGTTCATTCTGACTGACTTGCATCGACGGCTGGTCCATCTGTGATCTTTCTCCAGCTGTACACCCGACAAAAGATGTCCAAACTTTCTCTCCTTTTCTACATCACAATCGTTCTTTCCTTGGTCATTGCCTCGGACGCAAAAGCATTCGAACTGAATCACCAAGTCAGCCACAACCGTTTTCTCAAGAAGCGAGCGCCAGCTCCCCAAATTGGTGGATTTACTGGTCCCCAGCCTGTCATCGGAGCGGGGGCTAATCCTTCGACTGCAACCACTGCTGCCGCAACGCAGTCCGCGTCAACGGCAACTACAGCTGATAGCACACCCGTATCTTCTGTATCCTCTTCATCCCCTTCGTCCTCTGCAACCGCGGTGAGTGTTATCATATTTACCCTAGATACTCAGCAGCTGAAACTGCCTCGATAGACATCCGCTGGGATAGCGCAAAGTCTGCTCAGTCCAGTTTTACCGACGACGACGACGAGCTTGACTTCTTCGTCGACATCTTCATCCTCTACTTCCCCAACGAGCACCTCATCGACATCGTCAACACCATCAACTATTCAAAGTGACCAATCTAGTCCTTATGCGACTGCTGCTACACCTGCACAGGCGGGCTCTCCCACTTCCCAATCAGTGATACTCGTTACCAACACCGCTTCTTCAAGTGCAAGCGCCACACCATCTACCTTGTCGTCTTCTTCCACCGGTATCACACACACTGCCCTCATCGTCCTCATTGTCATTGCTACAAGTGTCGGTGGTTCCATCATCATTTGGACCATCATTCGCAAGTGGAAGTTTGGCAAATCCTCCAGCTTCGATGACCGCATGCAGCCTATTGACTGGCAGCCGAGTAACGACAACAATGATAATGGTGGTATTCCCGGTCTGAACCGCCGTAACTCCACCGCATCATCATTCCACTCCGGCTCTGGCCACGCCGGCATTGGTGCAACGACACTTAGCCCAATTCCTGACCATGATTTCACCGCAGGGCCTGCCAATCTCGCACCTGTCGGCGGTTACGCTGACCTTGCGCGTGGTCCCAGTCCTCAGCCCATGATGCACGAACTCGCACGTGGTCCGAGTTTCAGCGCGCGTCAGTATCAGCCTGACCAGTATGGCGTTCCGCTTCACCATGGCGGGTACGCCACGCACGGATACTGAGACAGGAGAAAAGGCATGGAGAATAGCATTTCTTCATCCCTCGTAGAGTGGAGGCGGCGATGTATCCATTTCCTGCAGTACTCATGTCGTATCAGTCAATAGCATCCGCTTGCTGGACCGTGCATTCGCCTCATTCTTGTTTATGTATGCGAATCTAGACGACAAACGTTATGCTTATATTCCTCGCATCCATACCCCAAGTCATTGCATTCCTTTCCTTTCCCATCGTCCTTATACCCCCCGTTGCTATTCTTGTGTTCCTGATGTTATGCATTACTGGCCAAGCAGTGCGGTCGGTTTGTTTGCACGATCGGGTACTTATTTTTGCCTGAATGAAATACTGCGGTTTGTGCAGGTCACAAATGAATATACTGTAATCTACACAACGTATTTGGAGTTAGGTCAATTTCTCTCGTGCCGTTTGCATTCCTTGCCAGAAGTTGAACCCTAAAGCCGCAAGAGGAATGAAGATCAACGTGGCACCTGCCCACCACCAGCGGTCCACAAACAGACGTAGGGTAGTCTGTGTATGAGTGGGATGTGCAGCGGACGAAGGCTTCTGATCTCTATCGTCCAATTTGGTATTTGCGAACAAGGACTCTAGGCCCGTCGGCCGTTCTGGAGGGAAGAAGCGCTGTGGCCTGACCCACGAACCGTCATCATCATTAAGGATCTTCTTCGGCTTCGCGGGCGAAGGAACGGTAGGGGTCCAGTCCATAGCATCGTCATCCTCGTCGTCATCCATGTTTTGAGAGCCCGCGTGTGTTGGATTGGACACCATGAGAGAAGGAAGGCCGAATATCGGGTTACCGGGGGAGATAATGGGATTTGATGAGAGTGAGAGGGATGCGAGGAGG
Source organism: Suillus weaverae (assembly GCA_016767475.1). NCBI lineage: Eukaryota > Fungi > Basidiomycota > Agaricomycetes > Boletales > Suillaceae > Suillus > Suillus weaverae. Next base: position 127,275 of record MU179297.1, read on the forward strand.
TCTGGTTCGCTAGCGGTTCGCGTGTGGGGTGCGGGTGATGGACGAGGGGAAAGATTAGGTGTAGGATACGCAGAGGTGGCTAGATGCTGGTGGCTAGAGGTATCAATTAAGCGAATTGGCGGGGGCTTCTGTACGCGCAGCGCGACGAATGAGGTAGCACAGATCTAAGCGCATGCGGCACGTGAATACGAATGAAGGGAGAATGAGAAATTGCACTTACGAGTACTTCAGCGATGAGTGATATCAGACAATAGTAATGCGTTCGTGATGATGCCGGATATCGCGAAAGATCCAAGTAGTCCCGAGAAGGCGAGTATGATGATAGTGCGAGAAGAATAGACGAGAGCAATCTGGAGAGCCATGCGGTCATTTGCAGAATCTGGTAGTGCGTCAGCAAATCAAACAATGAGTACCATATGGACTGACAATATAATGATTCTTGCCGCGGACACGGAGATCGCGGCCTTGTATTCGTGCCTTCCGGAAAGAGTAGTATGTCGGGTCCCATGCAGTCCAAAATAGACTACATAGAGCGATAAGAGGAAGAGCCTGTCGTACATGACCTAGTACATCGGGGAAATGAAGTCTTAACACAACTGCGCATGAGAATCAGATATGATGGTAAAGCTAGATCTGTGAGAATGTGTTGGCGCACCAGATGAGTGAGCGACAACAACCACCGCTAACGTTATAAACCATAGAAACCCTCTTAGTCTCCACAGAAACAAATGAGTCTGAAGTTTTTCTCTTTCCCTGCTGGATCCCGTAACCTGTCTCTGCTTCTCCTTGCCTCTGCTGTCATTTAACCACCCGCCCAGCGCCTTTGTCCGAGCCATATGATCCTTCTTCCGAATCTCCTCTTCGACAGCAGGCATACAGTTGGCACACACCGGGGGATATCGGACGTGCAACGATTCACGATATTCTGGAAGTTTCTCCAAACGCTGTGCGTAGTCCGGATGCTGTTCATGAGGCTCAGTGTGATAAAACGCGTGTAAAAAGGGCGGTTCCCACATGTGGCGGCGGTAGGTAGTTTGAGAGAAGGTTGACCAAGAGCATTTGGTTTGTCTGGCATGTATGACAGAACTGACCAGTTCCGTACATGGATGGCAGGCGGTCCTTGCTGGGAGATGCTGCCAATGAATTAGAGCGTGCCGAGCAACGAGAAAATTGAAGCTTACCTCGCTTTGCAAAAGACTTTGAGTTTAGGGATTCATCGTGCATGGCAGGTTCATCTGACATGATTTCGCCGTTCGCGTCATAGCGGTTCCAACAGTCACAGTGCGGACAGCGAAAAGATCGTTGATCTTGGGGTGCAGGCTTAATGGTAGACCTACAGAAAAAGCAGATTATGCTGCTAGTGTGACGAAAGAGAGGTGGCATTTGAGTTTAAGCCGGAAGACTGGCGTTGTTTATAAACCGACAAGAATGGAAATTTGGTCTTGAACAATGTCACTGGCCCCAACGCACACAACGCCCAGAGGTCAAGTGGTGCTACAGCCCACATATTTCACATGCTCCTTGTTTGTGGACCCTGCTCGAGAAGACATTGACCACCTTATCCGTGTCTATGTCGAGCGATATGCCAGGTCTCCGCTTCCTCAGCCTTTTGCGCTGTTCAAGGATATCTGGGACAACCAAGGATGGACGTGGTTGCATTTCAAGGTTTTTGATTCCAGATCTCGCGATGCTTTTCTTAAAGTCACCATGCAACTCTTCTCAGGTAGGATCATGATCCATCTCCTGAGCTCGTACTGATAATCGTCGTATACAGAACGGTTAGCGGAATCCGAGTATCCTCTTCCTAGAGCTGCTGCTTTGTTTGGTCTTTACACGTTCTTTGCGACTCAGCCATCAACGTCGGCTCCGCCGTTGCATGCTCTCGCTCATCTCCCCGTGACAATCGGTAAGCCGCTCTTGTGTTCTGAGATCGGATAGCTCACTGGTTCTCAGACATGTATCAGTCTTTACTGAAGCTGCCTGACGTCCTCGAAACGGATTTCCTGCGCCCTTTAAGACCCCACATAATATATGTACTTTCCGCCTTGCAAAAAGCTCAGTTCTTTCACATACTCCCCCCGTCTAATTTGTATCCGCTTAGTCCGCGAGAATTGCCAAGGGAAAAATTTATCTCAGATGGGTACGAGCAGGAAGCTTATGCTACTACAAATGCAACCAAGAAGAAAGGTCGACCGTCAATGCATGACAAGGTAAAGAAATCCAAGGACGCTGTCGTTGCGCTGGACAAGTGGCTAGACAAAACTGCATATACATATCAACCACCTCGGGCTACAAGTTCCGAGGATCCACAGCCTGTCACTACGCATATTCTACTTTCACATCCGCCAAGCACGACACGGAACAATTACCGGGCGAAAAAATCGGAGCTGCTAGAGAAGCTCGAGCCCGATTATCCGTATGTGACGACTGAAGAACTTGGGCGAGCAGCTTTGGAACGAGCGAACCTGGGGGTTGTGAGCAGGTTACAAAAAATTGACGAGGAGGCGGCAGCAAAGGGAATGGAGATTGGGGGAGAAGGTGGGGAACGGACTGGATTACGTCGCGTGGAGAGAGCTGCTGATGAACTTGGTAAGATTGGGTCGTTAGGAGGTCGTGGCGGCCTACTTGGATTGTTAGAAGGCGCGGGCATCGGACAGCCATCGTAAAACTGCATGCCGTTCTGTGAACCATCGGATATATTATTTTAAGACAATATCCCCTGTCAGCGGCTTCCCACGACAAATTGAGAATTCCGGTTGTCCCTCTCCCCCCGCTCAGACTCTCTCCAACTGTAACACTTAGTAATCCTCCCTCAGTACAATCCCTACCGCTCTTTATCTTCAATTCAATCGTTTTGCCTTTAGATGGCTTCTGACAGCCAAAGGCGTTTTTATTCTCAAACTTCTTCCAATGCTCCTTCAACAACATCTCTTCTTCAATCTGGAGGGGGCTCCCAGGTCGTGCAGGCTGCGTTTGCTCGAGCCCCCCAGTCCTTGAGAAGTATGCAAAGCTATAACACCCTTGTTCGTCGTCAACTTCATATGACAGCATTCACGTAATATGTTCTGAGCTTCCTTTTCAGAGCGAGTCACCTTACAGCAGTGCTGGGCGGACAGCGTCTCTCCAAGAACAATCAATATCTGACAAGGTACGTATACACACCCTCTTGCAAGTCTCGTCGATACCTAATGTAGTATTCACTACAGTTCTCCCTCTCTCCTGATCCGTCGTCATGGGGTGCTACTCTTGCCATGAACCTCCAAGAACCAGATGATGAGCTTCATAATCCGGATCCTCGTCGAGACCGCAAGAATGACCGTGGCGGTTCTGTCTTCACTTACAGAGGTTTAACCAACCTTGGCTGCCTTATTTTCCTTGCTGTTGGAATGGTTACCCTATTGTACGCCCACGCCATCCGTATCAGCCTAATTCCTGGGATTGACAGACTCTTCAGTGCTGGATACCCTATGATATCCTATTTTACCAAGCAATCTCTTTCAAATTCGGGCGGATTCAACATTGGTGGAATTAATGCGAGCGGACAGGCAAGTCTTCACATCTTCTCATCAAGTTACAAATACCCATTATCACTGCAAAGATACCCACTATGATAAATAATTATGGTCTCATTGACGTGGACACCCCATCATCCGCCCATACCTACACGTCCTTTGCAGATTCCTCGCAATGGCAATTAGTCTTCAGCGATGAATTCGAAGTAGAAGGCCGGACCTTCTGGCCTGGAGATGATCCGTACTGGGAGGCTGTAAACCTTCATTATTGGCAGGTAAATGACATGCTTCCACAGGTGTTGGTTTGAGCTGAAACATAAATTGTTATTAGACCAATGATCTTGAATGGTATTACCCTGATCAGGTCACGACCAGAAATGGCTCGTTGGAAATCACCTTATCTGAAAGGGAAATGAACAACTTGAGTTTCACAAGTGGATTGCTCTCCACTTGGAATAAGTTCTGTTTCACAGGTGGTATGGTTCTGGCATCAGTGAGTTTACCAGGGACAAACAACGTCAGTGGTGCGTATGATGTTATGTTGTCTGTTTGATGTTTTACCGACCCTTTACTTCCGTCAATTAGGTCTATGGCCGGCAGGTACGAAACGAAGCTACTCAGTTTTACGAGCGTACTCACATGATCTCAGTATGGTCGATGGGCAACCTCGGTCAGTAGCGTCATATCTTGAAAGCGCCATCATCTGACGATTCATAGGACGAGTCGGATATGGCGCGAGCCTCGAAGGGATGGTAATGTCCCTTTCTTAGGCTCGAAATTCAATCGCTGACCAACGTGTCAGTGGCCTTACTCTTATGATGCTTGCGACGTTGGCACAGCCCCCAACCAGACAATCAATGGCGTACCAGCGGCAGCTGTCACTGGAAACCCGTACGACAACAGCGCGCTTTCGTATCTCCCCGGCCAGCGTTTGTCACGGTGTACTTGCAAAGGAGAATCCCATCCGGGACCTATGCACTCAGATGGAACATACGTTGGTCGGTCAGCACCCGAAATTGATATCTTCGAATCACAGGTGTGGTCGTTCGTTTTTCATTTTGCTAGGCTTCTCAACAACCGTAGGTCATTCTCGAAGGTCAAGTTTCTCAATCTGCGCAGTGGGCTGTAAGTAGACGGTCTTTACCAAGTGACCTGACTCACAATGCAGACAGCCTATGAACTATGCGTACCAATGGTCCAACACGTCACAAAACTATAAAATTCCCAATTCAGATGTCACCCAACTCAACTCATATCTTGGTGGTGTCTACCAGCAGTCCACGTCTGGCGTCACGAATACAAGTAAGTCAGATTTGTCTTGTAGCTGTTCAGATGCTAACCAGGTTCTAGACCAGAATTGCTACACACAAAAAACTGGCTGCTTTTCCACCTATGGATACCAGTATAAGCCAGGTATTTATTGATTTTATTGTTTTGCACGAGTTAACACTGTCATCAGGTTACTCAGCTGATGGAGGCGTAAGTGAAACCCACGGTTTTTAATAGCTATTATTGACGCCGTCTTTACGCAGTACATCAGTTGGATCACAAATGATGTCGTTGGATGGACTCTTGATGCCGGCGCATTAGTAGCTGATAATGTGACTCAAATTTCAGACAGACCAATCCCCCAGGAGCCAATGGTAACAGCATCTATCTATCATGGGTTGTTTTTGAGCTCACGTTCTTCGTAGTATCTCATCACCAACTTGGGCATCTCTCAGAACTTCCAAACGGTCGACTTCACGAACCTGATTTTCCCAGCTACTATGCGAGTAGACTGGATTCGTGTCTACCAGCCTAAAGACTCCATCAACATTGGCTGTGACCCTAAGGATTTCCCGACGGCTGCATATATCAATGAGTACGCGCTACACTTTTATTGATACTGATTTAGTTGCTCATGCCCAGTCGTTCAGGTATATCGAGGCATACACAAATCCGAACCTGACGACTTGGCAGAATGACTTTAAACAACCCTTCCCCAAAAACAATCTCACGACCGGGTGCTAGCAGTACATATATACTTATTCGGTCGCCCGTTTTTTATTGTTGTTGTTCTTACGGACCTTGATACCGTCGGACTGGTATCATCCAGACTTGTTGTCTGTCATTTCCAGGATTTCATTCGTTCTTGTATACCCCCGGGGCCTCGTACACACTTCTTCACGTACTCTATGCCTTGTTTGTCCTCCCCATACTGTTTTAAGTCCTCTGTAGAGGTCCGCATGTCATCTACACCTATGTTCAACGGGCATATTTGGGTATATCATATTTCTGTAGAGGTTGGTTGGAATAATCAAAGGTGTTCAGATTGGGTGTAACCCGAATTCATTCGTATCATAATTACGAATATCCAATACGTGATAAGACAGGTTGGAGACATTAAAGAGATGAAATCCTACATCCGGTCGAGAAGCGTTTGCAGTTTAGACAGCGTTCGTTCCAGCATGATGATACCGCCTGCGGTCAGGCGGGGCACTGCGATATTCTCATCTGCCTTTGCGTTTTCTGGGCCTGACTGGCTCTTCTGGATTAGTGCTCGTGAGTCGTCTAGGACTTTGGATAGTCTGCCCTGGGTATTGTACAGCCAGTTGATCTCTGCTTCTAGCCCACCGAGAGGAATCTCCAACGCGCGGCGAACGAATCCACGGGATAGGACATATGCCTTCTCACTGTAAAGTCGGCTAATATAATATGATGGAGTGAGTCACAATCAGATGCGAGGTAATGAGCGTGGACGCCACCTGTTAACCATGCCTTCCTCAGTACCCCTCAATTTCTCGTACGCAGGTTCACAGAACCACCTGGAAAGTACTCAGCGAGTTTTAGAACAGAAGACAAGGTTCAGGAACCTACGGCTCTTTCACCAACACCAGGCCCTGTATCGACACAAAGGCCTGGAGAAGTGAAGATCTTGCCGCACTCCATGTTTCCGTGCGGTCTCCACTCCATGTCCCGAGAATGGACAAACAAACTTTGCCCTCCTCGTACAAGTTTCTGAGTCTTGATTAGTCGAGAGTAGCGCTATCCTTCATCTTCACTCACGGATTAACACGACCGTTGCCGTTAGTCCAGCTCAAGAAGTGAGCGATCGGTGGACTTTGAGGGAAGTTCGAGTCAAGCATCCAATCTATTACAAACGGTGCATCTTCATAGGGTGTATTCTCCGGTCCAATAATGAGGCATCTCAATAAATCTGCGCGGTCCTCGTACGCACGGACGAGAATTGAATCTGTTTTGGTCAGTATGTGAAGCAAATGTGAGGAAAAATTGATGATACAAACCTGGTAGGCTGGTTGAGAGCGCACGGTACTCTTTTGTCAAACGCGCGAGGAAAGTCTTCGACGGCTGATTCGACACAGACGAGTAAAATGTATGGTCATGGGGTGCATCTGGGAGAACCTCGAACTTCTTCCATGGAGAATCGGCATGACCGTCCCCATCTTCCTGAACAATGATCTCTTGGGTACTATCTGGCGATGTGTTGGACGACGAGATTGGGAATGGTGAGACAGAATCAGTCACGTCTGGTGTCATATTGCGTGATATCAAAGAATCTGGAATGCCATCGCCCAATGGGATATCAATTTCGTCAGCCCAGGTGTCCACGTCCATTCCACCGCCATCCCCATCACTATCCTCTTCGTCTTCCCATTCTGAATCGTCATGGTCACAGCGCCATGTGCCATCTGGATCTAGATGCCACATACCCTCGACATTGTCAACATGAGAGCCTTGATCGGATCCGTCTTCACCCTCCCAGCCATCATCTTCAAATTGTTCAAGACTGTCGTAAAGCTTCGTCAGCCGTGACAGGGGGTAGATAGCCGTAGATCCATTCGGATGGGTGATATCGACTGCTCCGTCAAGACGAAGCTTCAAAGTGGACTTAGTTCAGAAGCAGATCGTGCAAATCGGTAGGAGACTAACCCCAGTGACCTCTCCGAACCATGATAGAGATGCATCGTCCCGCGTTGGATGCTTGACACGGGAAACAGTGGGCTTTTCTTTCCGTTCGGACGCTATTTTCGTGCCCATATCTGCCATCGTCCGCCTCCAACCGCTGAATTCTCCGTCAGGCCTAACTGGCACCTCTCTTACCCACTCCTCGATCTCGCCGATCCTCGGAACTCGTGGGGATTCAAAGCCATTTGAGGTGCCCTCACGGTGGACGAATACCTTGTCACCACGACGCATGCCGAGATGGGTATGCGGAGTGCCTGCCGCCCAATCACTGACACCATTGGGATCGAGCTCAAGAACAGAAACAGTTTCAGTCTTGTCAGTATTCGCCAAACGAATGACGGCGACCCGGTCAGTAGAATTGACCAATTGAACAACGGCTGCGTGCTCTTCATGCTCGAGTTTCCATAAGACGTGGTCGCCTGGCCTGAGTACCATGTTATTCCATGCCATTTCAAACATAGTAAAGAAACCTTACCAGCAGTCATATTCATCCGGATTGAGGTACGGAATCAGCTCCGTGGAAGGGAGGCTCTCCTGCGATCCATCTTGCCAAAGAACATTGACAACCGTTTTCGTCTCCCTCACGCACAGGGTCTTAATCGTCATTGCGCCATTTGGTTCTGACTCGACACCGTATCTTGTGACAGGCACACCTGCATCCCTCTCTAACAAAACCTTATCCCCGACACGTACATCATCCAAACGCATCCTAATGATCGTCAGTTTGTTCAAATCTTCGCCAGACCAGAAACGTGCTGGTCGCTGTTTGAGTTGGGCGACACTAGGATCCAACTACGTGATGCGCTAAGAATGTGAGGGGCTGAGAAAGATAGGGAGACCTACGCTTTGATTTACCGCCAGCCAGCAGATGGCTAGTATTGTACGCTTCATATCTATGACAGTGTCATCCGGGCTAGGTAGTGGGGCTCCTTTAGGATAATTCACTAGCCCGTTAAGTGCCTCGGGGTTCGGTAGAATGTCCTAAAAGAAGTGAGGACACAGAACAGTGGACACCCAGGCGGAACTTACTGGCCCCTTGTCGCCGATTGTCAGACGAGAGCTTATTTCAGGCAAGCGGACGAAGGCACCAGATGCAGAAACAAGAAGTTCGTCGAATAGCTATTGAAATCATCAATCGTCACTTCTTTGTACCATAATCATTGCACAAACCTCTATAACCTTCATGTGGAAACTCAGCATGTCATTTCGACTTGCGAGGCATTGAAGCGTACCTGTCCAATCCAGTCATCATAGATCACATAATCTCCACCGTCAACGTCGGTAGCACGTCTGACCTCCTTGATATCTCTCCAACCCTCTACTTGCTCTCCGTTGATTGCGTGCACAAGCCGAACTTGTGCATCAATGCTGGTCACCACGCCAGAACGAACATCATCAACGCTACGCTTGCAATAATCCCCTGACTGAAATGTTCTATCTACGAGCTCATAGTTAGACTCCGGGACGATGTCACGAACACCGCCTGGGAAGAATGAGACCCCGATCTCGCCACGATCGAGGGATCTCATTAAGGGGTCCGTGAATGGACTCGGAAGTGGTGGGATATCCTCGGCATCATGCCAGCATCTCTGTTAATTACATGAGCAATGTATAAAATCCAGCGGGACATACTCACAAGTACAATTCCATATACATTCGGCGAGTCGATGCGGCGCACGATATCCTCCTGGTAGAACTTTATGGATCGGAGTACATTTTGAAAATCCACAGTAATAACACAGACGCGTACCTTGGTGGGCAATCTTGTCCTAAGGGTGGTGGTCATTACCACAGCAACCTGAGTGGAAGATATGTCTGAGAATTGGTCGAATGAGAAGAGAACAAGAGCCACCACTAACTTTGATCTGTAGGTCACGTGTGTGGGGCACATCGATTGATCAAGCTGCTGAACTACATTTACCACACCACAATCATTACTGAGTAATACTTACGAACATGGAAGATCCGATGTTGACGTTGACCTCGCTGCCTGTGGAACTTATTCTCAAGATCTTTTCTTTGCTGGACTGGAGAACAATATTGGTTTGCCGGGAGGTGCGCATAACGGATATTCTTGAAAGTCGACCGTACTCATGCCATACAGGTTTGCAGGTTCTTCCGCTCAATAGCAGAGGGAGATAGAGCTCAATATGAAATCGAGCTTGCCGTGTCTGGGATGGTGGACGGCCCTCCAAGTCCATTTACCACCTTAGATCGGCTTGCACTTCTCAAGGAACGCAATGCTGCATGGGAGTCTCTAAAATGGGTAGAATCGCAGGACATACCGATGATGCAGGGACACATCTGGGAGTTATATGGTGGTGTGTTTGCGCAATCTAGCATGCCGAATGTCCTTCACTTCCGTCAGCTGCCATCAAAGTATAGAAAAGTTGAAGAAAAAACATGGCGTGTGGCGTTGGACATACATGTTCGAGACTTTACCATGGATCCTGCGCAAGATCTTCTAGTGCTCATCGAGCAGCCCACCTCGCTGTATGTTACTTCACTGCTGTATCTTTACCAAATCTGACACATGTACAGCCCTAACGCCAACGCCATTAGTACCCGTAGCATTCGGATCCATTTACGTTCCCTCACCACAGGAGGCACGCACAGATTAGCGCCTCAACCAGCCATTCTCGTCCATGATCTTGATGCGCAGAACGTTCAGGCGGCGTACACATTACAAGTGTGCGATAATCTTCTGGGTATCTTATTCATACAGCCCGAAGATGCAGACCCTGAACTTACCATATGGGACTGGACAACGGGCAAAGTTATTTTGGTAATTGTTTAAGGTTCTGTGGAGCCACTCTCTGATCGTCATCCTTAGACACGCTTCAGTTCTGAGATTGCGACATTCGCGTTCCTCAGCAGTCGCTTTCTGCTAGTAGGCAGTGTCTTTGACTCTGAGGCTATACACATACAGGCCCGCCTCTACGTGTTTGATATGACCCAGCCATCTAGCGAAAAGTCTGGCCTTGGGACGGACTACTTTTGTGCGTTTCTTTGGCCCGAATTCGATTTTTGGACCAGCCCGATGACCATTTCAATCCGCTCTGATCCGTCGCCTGCCTGGCAGCATAATCCAGAGGCTCGGTTACCCTTCTCAACGGCGCCTGGGGAGAGGCTCTTCATCATTACAGTCTCCTTGGTGAATAATGGTCGTATCGCCTCTTACAACATGTTTGTTTCAGCCGACACTTTACTATCCCATATTGAGACCCTTCCTATGGAGGTTCCCTGCCGTGAAATCAAGTGGGATGAGTGGGGCTCCACAGGCACACGATTGATGCGGTCTTTGTCTCAGCCTTCCCCCTGGGTTTGCTACGTATTCGGGACCAAATTTGTATCTCTTGCTGAGCCGACCCACACGTCTCCGCAGACTTTGGAGATATGGGATTTCAACCAGCTCGCAATGAAGCGAGATGCCAAAGTTCAAGGTGGTACTAGCAATCATGTACGTGGTACGACGGTGATTTGCAATGTGTTTGCGAACGAAATCCACACGAGCCTACCCTACCGGGTTATCAAGCGCACCCTACCTCCACGTTCTTCTCCGGAACCATTTTTCGCTGCTGTCATGTGCAGCGAAGACAACATCATTTTGGTGGATGTAAGCATGTCACACGCTTACCATATAGCACGTTTTTCTAACAGCGCACGCCCATCTGCAGTCTAGTCACCGGCATCTTCGCATTCTCACTTTTTGAGCAATGCAAATCTTCGGATCCGAAGAGGTCATTGCGATTTTCAAAAGACACTTAATGAGGCTACATGTCCAGGCCACCCTACATTTACAATTGCGTGGCAACCAGTCAACTTCAAATATTTATACAAGTCAATATTGGAGTCAAGGGACGCGAATATTCTGGATAGTCGAGGAACTCAGTCCGTTGGCACAGCTAGGGATGATATTGAAAAAATAAGACTTTGTATAGTACGGAGCACCGCATTTTATTTGCAAATCTTCCTGCAGCTGGGAGCCTACGTAGCGATCAAGTGAGGTAATCCCAGCGAGCCCCAGCAAGCTCGAATCGAAGACGAAATTTCAGGAAGGTGCTGGTGCATGCTGACTAAGCTATGCAAACCATGCCCCTGCCCCCCCGTCGTTCGTTTATGAAATCGGACCCAGGCTCATCATAGCGGTGGAGATTAATTTCCGTACTTTCGACGTTCCTCTAGCACTTTTGTCACGAAATGTCACGATTCTGATCACATGATCAAGCGAGATATGACTGCGGTCTATGTTTCTTCCAGACCATCGAACATCTCCACATACTGCTACCGTCCCACCTGTAGGTCAACACAAATCACGGACGTATAAAACAGCAAATCGCCTCTCAAAAGCCATAGCATCTGGTCCTCGGCGGCACCAAGCCCATTAATGCCAGAATGAGTCTACACTAGTACCGTGGATATATTTTGGAACGAAAATAAAACTTAGCATGACAAGGAAAATCCCAGTAACCAGTTACCATTTGTAACCCATGTCAACGAGTATTCTTCCACGTGCTTACTTTCCGCTTGCCGTACATGCGGACCAGTTGTGCAAGACACATAGCAGTCCCAAGATGGCCGCATGATAAGATGGGATCCGTGTTGGTAGAAAGAGCACGTCATTCAAGTTGATATTGCGTGTCGCGTTGCTGCCTAGTTAGTCATCGTTGATGCACTGGAAGTTATCCACGGCCTGGCAAGGGCGCTATTGTGGCCATGCACTATTGTACGTGTTCCCTGTAGTATAGACGCTGGGCAGTGCGGCGCTACGTGAACAAAGGATATTATATATATATTGGAATGGAATGCACGATAGCAGGGTACGATGCTGAGTATTAGATCCGTCGTTGGCAGAACGTTCCTGTAGCACTGACATGTATTTGCGCAGCTGGAGACTCGGTCTCATGATGAGTTTGTTTTGCTCGAGAGTATACGCTGATTGGGTGGCAGAAATGGACTCAGATCAAGAAATGAAATGACAAGTTACGGCCTCAGGTGAGTCACTGGTCCTGTAATCGATGCAACGTTCGAGCAACCTCCGACCGAACGAATGGATGATTCAGATTTTCCCAATTTAGAAGGATCTATCGAGAAAGTTTTGCCAGACGCTGTCCTATGACTGCGTGGAGTTGGCTAGCCATTGGCGCCCCGTTTGACCATGGCTGCTTGCCAGCGCGTTCCTTTCATAGAATTCCTCTGATCTTTCTTCCTTATGTACAGGATTTCCTAAATGTCGTGTTACCTGCCGCTTAAAAGCTTGCTCTCCTAAGAAATCGCACACCCCCATCATCATGCTCTCACATACTGTCCTCCATGGGCCTCGTATCTTGTCCCCCGTTGCAGCTTCAGCCTTGAAAGCACGTCGAACTCAGACGTTCAGGGCTTTTTACGCAGTACGTATAGCTTAATCCCGCACAGCGGATGTATTGACTCCCAATTTGTCCTTTGCAGACTATTCGAAGTCTTCGTCAGCCTCCGCCCACTGTCGAGGTCGATGATCTCGACCCGCCAGATAACGTATGTCTTGATTTATTTTTCCACGACGAGCTAACCTTCCAGCAGGACTTTATTCTCTCCCTCCTGAAAGCCAATCCATCCCTGCGGGATACTAAATCTTACCTCGCGAATTTTGGCGTTCGTCCACCAGTTCCGGAACATCCCGCCGTTTTCCCATCCACTATTCTCAATGATTCGACGCCATCGTTTCCAAAAGCAGCCCCAGATAAATCTGATAAACAACCAGAACAGGTTAAGCCTGGCCCGAGCCCTATCTTGTCTTCTATCTTGAATCCTGTCTATCGTCGCACTGCTCTCGTAAAACTTCAAGGTCCGTTCACAAATAAGCAGCTCGATAGCATCGCCAGGGGCATGGTCTACCTCGAGAAGCTTGGACTTGTTAGCGTCATCGTCGTCGAGAATGATCAGGCCAGAGGCGATGATGGCGAGCGCTCCGCTCTCATCGAAGAGATTATGCGAGTTGTCTCCGCGTTAGAAGCACAGGGTGCCGAGGCGCGCCCTGTCCTCGGCACCGTTGTCCGATTAGGTCCTAATCCCGATGATGACCAGCTTCGCGAGGTTCGCGATTTTATTCCCCCTGAAGCACATGTCTTTCCTTCGGACCTTGTCGCCATCCGTTCTGCTCTTCGCGCCGGGGAAATTCCAGTTCTTCCCCCTTTCGCTCTGGACTCCTTCTGCAGATCAGTGCGGGTAGATGCTAATGACGTTCTCGGTGCCCTTGCTCGTGGCATGGTCGAAGCTGCTGCTCTTGATGACAATGACATGAACTCAAGTCCTTGTGATCCCCATGCAGACTACTTTCCAGACATCAACCTCGTTCCTCTACGCCTGATGATCATCAGTCGGGAAGGAGGCGTCCCTTCCTATGCCAGGGCAGGTTTCCCTCATCTCCTTATCAACCTCACTTCCGAGCATGACTATATCCGCGATACCTACGACCCATCATGGTCCAAGGAAAAGCACTCTTCGCTTTCAAATTTGTCCCTCGCGCGTACCTGCTTAGCGTACATGCCGCCTACATCATCTGCCGTCATGGTATCTCACCGTTCACCAAGTTCCCTCATCGCCAACCTCATCACGAACAAGCCCGCCGTTAGCTCAAGCCTGCCTCACGCACTTCTCCAAGGTAATCGAAAGCTCACGCGGGACACGCCCACTCTTCTGCGTCGCGGTCTCCCAATACAAGTCGTCCGCAGCCTTGCAGACGTTGACAAAGCCAAGATGAACCATCTTTTGGAGACCTCCTTCAAGCGCACCCTCGATGCTGACGCTTTTTACAAGCGCCTAGAACAGACCCTCGACTTTGTTGTAGTCGCAGGAGATTATGTCGGCGCCGCCATTGTCACCAACGAGCCCTCGTCCGATTCCTCTGAACCCATCTCATATCTCGACAAATTTGCTGTATTACCCAGTCATCAGGGTGACGGCACCGTTGACTTCTTGTGGGTCGCCCTCCACGACGAATCTTATGGTCTGGGCCACCCGTTCTCCATCAACCCAAATGGGGGCAAGGAGGGCAAGGGTGAAGGCCGGGACCTTGTTTGGCGGAGTCGTGATGATAACCCCATTAACAAGTGGTACTTCGAGCGTAGCTCCGGCCACATGCGGATGGGCTCGTGGGTTTTCTTCTGGTGTGATGCTGAGAAACGTCTGAGAGTGGAGGAGGGACGCCGTGCTAATGCTGGCCTTTCTTATATAGAGGAATGGGAGGAGAATCGCTTGTCACGGTGGGCAGATGTTATCACCAAAATTCCATCTGTGTGGAAATAGAAATTGAGATCTGTATGTACTTCATTGTATAACACTTCGATGGTGTAGGTTTTGAATTACAACAATCAATGTAGCACAGGCAAATTGTCGTCCATGACAGTCCGAGGGTATCAATTACTGGATCTGCGTCTCCGTCGCCTGCTCTTGGGCTTAGGTGGAGAGGGAGATGCATCCGAAGTCACAACTGTGGTAACAGAAATGTTGTGATTCTCTTTCTGCGCGTTAGTCTTTAATGGAGGTGCTAGGTCCCCAACCCTTTTCCAGGGTTTATATGTCCTTTCGCTGGAGGACAGCTTGTCCACCATTTGATTGACACCCCGGACAATATAATCTGAGAATTTGCCTGTAGTCCACTGATCGATATTCCGAACAAGGAAGTAAACCTGCAGAATGTCGCTTGGACGATCAAGTTTCCACTCATGGAACACGTCATTTGATGATCGATCACGGGGACCGCAATACGGGGCAGACATCACGACCTGCAATGCCATAACTTGATAAGATAATCCAGATTAGAATAACAATCGACATACTGTCTTTCCCTCTGATTCTTCGCACCAATCAATATGCGCGCGGACAACTCCATCTGCCCAAATAAGTCCCGTGACAGGGGCATGTATACCAAGGGAGTGTAAATGCCGGATAGCAGCAGTTGTTGACATGCGGTTCTGACGATATGCGTCATCAAGAAGCGCATGCACCGGCTTCTTGTCCTCCCAAAAGCTACTTGCGAATTCGAAGCCAGGCATATCGGGAAGCTGAACACACGGGGTACTCTGATACCTGAAAGAAGATCTCTTCGCCGCATTCCCGGCTTTGACTACAACAGGGTGGTTCTTGAGGAGCTTATATGGTGACTTGGCAGAATGCGACAGTGGTCGAGTCCGTGAAGCGGGAATGAAGATTGCACAGTCAGGGATGACAGTTTTCGTGTTCAACACGCGTGGCACATCAAGGGCATTTTGAAATGTGTCTTGCGGTTGCGGGAGCGAAATTGCGCATTGTACCCTGATGTCGTTCGTAAATCGCTCAACCACAAACGTAGAAGAGATAGGACACACCGGAAGGTGCTTTCTCTGATTGCAGAAGTTCGGAATACGTTGTATCTGTAATATGTGAGAGCCTTGTATTTCGATGTTCAACCAATACCTCACACGTTAGCCACGAAGTCCGCCTCAGACCATTTCTCTTTGGAGCTCCTCATTTTTGCCAAACGCTTCCATGCACTAAAAACGACACATACGTCTTCAAATAGTTCGTTGCTTGCACGGTGGGCGACAACGTCGGAGAAGAGTTCTGGTGCCGTTTGTGAAGCATCTGTTATAAACTTGGCAAAACCTGGGCTACAGTCAAAAGACTGCACGAATTGCGTATGAACACCGTGATGGAGATACTTGGACTGTTGATACATGCGCCGCTTACCCTGTCTAACCAGGAGAGAGGAATTCGCTTCGTGGTACCAAAGAGATTGTCCACATCTTCTTGAAATTCGGAGGGAAGGTCAGAGAGAGAAACTTGTTCACAACATTGATGTGATGACCATGTCTCAAAATTGCCCAAATTACGAGCAATTCTGAGTGGTGATTAGATCGAGTGGTTACAGAAAAGGTTGGACCTACTCAGAAGCAGATACAGTTCGTGGTTGACTGGACGACTTGTATTTTTTCTTGGAGTCAGACATAACTAAAGCTCATAACTATGGTTCATATTAGACCTATTGCCGAGATCAGTTCCTGAGTACTGCCTGAGTACTTGCTGACATGCTAAGTTGCTTCGTTGGCACGGGAAACCCCGACCTAGATTAATCTACTTGTCTGCACCATTACTAGCTAGTACTGCCCCGTCCTCCTCCCGTCTGATTTCAATAAAAATTGGTGCGATCGATGCCTCTGTCCGAGCCCAGTTACATTTTGGCCCACTTGCAAAAAAGGCCCTAGTCGTGTGAGGGTTGAATCGATGAACATTGAATTTTGATGCGATAAGGGAATTACTTGCAGACACAAATGCTCAATAATCCGAGAGGGAGGAGTGTGTACAAGTGTAAGTTTATCAGTGACATAACAGATACGACTCGAATGGTCATTAAGACCAAAGTTTGAACCCTTTGACACAGGCAAATAAGTAGCAGACTGTTTCATGCTCGCCGCAGTAGTTCCTATTCTAAAGGTCCGTACGGTGGTATTCAACTGGGTCCGGCTAGGAGAAAGATGAACCATGAAACAGATCACTGCGAGAGGCGACTCACCGTAATCGTAATACAGGTGTTTGAAGATCGGACCATCCTGCTTATCCGATGATGTGAACTTCACATGTCTAGCGTATCTCCTCTCCCCATTTAATACTTCAAACCCCCATGTCTGAAGAATATGAGGGACGAGTAAAACAAATTGAGAAAGTCGTACCTGTTCTGCCCTCCAAATCATACCACTTTTTGGAGTATCGCTCCGGGCTACAGCGAGAATCAACCCATCTTCAACTGCATCTTCCGTCCAGCCAGACTTCAGGAATTCATCTTCCACTTCCTCAACCTTGACTCTCTTTGATTGTCCTATCACAGCACCAAAAACATCGTCGCTTTGGCCACGTTCCTCCCAATCGAGAGTGCGATACTCATTCGTGCCCGAGATACCGCCAGATAGAGTCTGTTCGATGTCTACGTGCTCAAAGCCGCCCTCATCAGTATAGTGCTTTACCACAAGCGTCAACGTAAACATTGAGATAGCACGCCGCTTGAACCAGGATACGCCCTGGAGCTTGAGGATATCGTCACTGTCATCGCTTAATGTCTTGTTCTGTCACCAGTGGGCGGAAATATCAGAATCGTCCCTGCGACGCACATAACCTGAGCACACGAACCATAATATATTTTCCAGTGAGATTCTTGGTCGTTACTTCGGGAGGCGCAGCCATGATGGGCAGAAACAAGTTTGATGAGACCGGAGTGATTCTACAGTGCTTTATGAGGCCCTAAGATATCGCCAATCTCACAGTACTCCTGAGATATGATTCACATGACTGTTGGAATCCACGGATGCTATTGTTGTTTTGTAACCTGCCCGCATATCGTCATTCATGCAGTGCACAATGATCTGCTGACAAACTGGCAATGGACTTCATGTCAATAGTCATGCATATGCATCATGACGGAGTGAGCAACTTGTGGTAGATGAGAATAGATGAAATGGCTGTAAAGGGCACTTGTGGAAGATCGATATTCATGTCCTGTACGCCTAGACTCGTGACCAGTCCGTTCACCACGTCAGATGACGGCGTGGTGTACATCAAGCTGGTCACGAGCCTAATGTCCAGCTTCGCGACATTACTGGGGGGTTAGGAATACGGAGAGAGTAGATGAAAGGTGTCGCAGCGAAGGGCTGTAATCCCAAAGGCGCGATTGCACATGGGCGCCACAACTGAACTCTCTTGTGGCACAACTTTAGCCCAGTGATGAATTCCATTTGTCATATATGTTCTATAAAATCGTGAACCATTCAGAAGAATCCATCCATCAACTTCCGCGAGGCTTCGACACCAAGCTGCCATAACCAATACTGATTAGAGCACAGTAACAAAGTCAGAATGAGGAACAAAACGTACGAATGTGGCCGCATTAGCTGGGAAAGCCTGAAGTAATAACATAGTAAGCAAGGTTCGGCACAATCACGGAAACGACATACTCTGGCCATCGCTGGACCAAGACCTTTCCATAATGCAGTAATCCCATCACGCGCTACGGTCTTTCTAAAGCAATCGAAAAGTCCAGAATATGTGCCAGAGGGTGCAGATTGTATGCGGGATTTCAAAACCTGTCGAAGCAACGTGAATACCATGCTGGAGAGGTTACGGTTCGTGAGGCCTTACATCTGGGGGTATAGCTATTGACCACATTGCGACGCCTGCAGTTCCGCCTGCGAACATGACGGCGCCTAGGTTGAGGTCTCCTGCTGACGACC
This sequence comes from Suillus weaverae, assembly GCA_016767475.1. Classification (NCBI taxonomy): domain Eukaryota; kingdom Fungi; phylum Basidiomycota; class Agaricomycetes; order Boletales; family Suillaceae; genus Suillus; species Suillus weaverae. The sequence continues at coordinate 145,996 of MU179297.1, forward strand.
CAGCCGGCATCAGGGCCTTCTTGGTAACTTCATACGCCGCAAAGTAACTGAAGTGCGTCAGTTCAGTGCAGTGTTCTCGAACGTCAGATGTAAACTTACACGGCACTGCCCGGTCCATCACGAGCGATAGTTGCACCAGTGCCTCGGAAGATACTCCGTACACCACCTTCCCTGTAAAGGTGCTTCATAACATCAAAGACACCTTTGTATTGGGGTCCTGAACCTCCTTGACCTTGCACTTGCAGCAGAACCTTCGCTCGCTCAACAGGTGCAGTAATGAGCGTCGTTGGTACGGCAGACATGAAACCGGCAGCAGCAAGTTCTACTGTAGAAAGTTTTTCGGATGTACGCTTGGGTGTGAGTGCGAGTATCAAATTCTTGGAGGCATCGTACGCCTGAAGGTAGCAGTCTCAGCAAGACAAGTAATAATTTGATTATAGGCACTATATACTTACCCAGAAGGACACTGCAAATATCGGAGTGACTCCCAGGAGCGGAGGCACCATTCCACGGTACAAGCTATTGACTGACGATTGAGAGTAGCCCTAAGCATAGACGCAACTACTCACCCAGTAGCACCATCTCGAGCTAACGTTTTCCTGACAACATCAATTGCACCAGTATATGCGCCAGGAGCCGCGGTCTGTAACCGCGTCTTGGTCAGGTCAAAAGGATGCCCTAAAGACGGATCAACGTAAGCAGGATGCGCAAGTCAAGCCTTCTCACCCACAAGGACAGCAGACACTCCTCCAAAACCTCCTGCAATGAACGATTTTACATTGTCAATTGCCGGGTTCTTGGTCTCCTCGGCTACTTGTGCTTCGCTGCTCTAAGAAATTGTGTGAGCATGCTGTGCACCAATTGAAGGATGGTTCTGACCATGATGGGCGGTGCGAAGTCTTGGTACGAGTATGAGAAAAAAAAAGAGGGAACGGTATGTGGAGAATACACTGCGGTGCTTCGACAAGGAAACAAGGACCTTTCGGATGTGCGCTTTCATATGATATTTACGCGTCAGTTTATTTAGCTTGCCATAATATTCAACAGCCGGATCCCCGATCAAACTCCTCCATCAATGATCAAGCTTTCACCTGCTTTCACAACCCACCTTACCCCACAAGTATGATATAACATCTAGAAATTGGACAGAGAAACCTACATCCTGGATTATGCAGCTTGTTTCGAGTTGCACTTTTAGAAATCGTAGTAATGTCACATAGAATGTACAAATTAGTCGTCAAGTATCTATAATGATTCATCACTGTCGTCCTGTCCAAACCCACCAACCGGCTCATATGTGGCTTCCGTCACATCCCTCTTCCAGACTATCCGGACAGCATAGAAGAACAAGCCTATCAACCCAACGCCAAGCGCTCCCACGAAGGACGGCGCGAAATATTCGATCCACCATGGCGGATGATACGGGACGAGCATGCGGTCGATGGTGATAACGCCGCCCGTACCCCCGCCCGTCGTTGCGCGACCCCATGTTAGGACGCGTGCCCAGTCAGCTTGCCTGTCTGTCCCCCTTGCGTTCTTGATCCCGACCATGTACTGGGATACCTTGTCATCCAATGCGCGGAAGACAATATCACCATATGCCGAAGAAGGCGAAAGAAGAGTGGGATATTCGCCCAAATCTTCCAGTGGAAGTGGGCGGTTATTATTCAGGACGTCGAAGACGTCGAATGAACCAGATTCTCCTGCAGATGGTGAAGTGCGAATGAGATGTTGGCTGACGAGCGCACGAAGAACGTCGATATTCTCGAGGAGCTGCGTAAGGTTGTATTTCTTGAATGCATCATCCGTTGGGCAAAGCAGGGTCCAACTCGCCCCACTTAAACCCTGGTCTGCCCACTCTGAACCTTCAGGAGGAGCTGTTCCATTCAGGATCCAGTCGAATCCAGCTTTCGTGACCATGTTGATCATAGTGGTGGCCTTGGCCGCTTTCATAAGCTTTCCCACATTCAACTCCACAGATCGCGGGATCATAAGATCCGACAGCTCGTGTATCACGCCAGTTTCGGTAAGCATATTTGTCGGATATAACGCGCTTTTCATGCCAGCCCACCCACCGCTGGGGCTAACGATGAGAGATAAATTTAATAGGCGCTCCAGTTGTAAATCGGATCCTTCCATGGTGGCGAAAGTGTGCATAGAGCCATTAACGAGGCTCTGGGAGTATTCAACACCGTCTATGATATGGTGCATTATGACGTTCTCCAAGTCCGTCTTGGATGAAGCAGCTAGCAGATGGTCGCTGACCAACTTACCGAGCCGCTTGAAAGCATCATTGTGAGGGATGAGGAATGTTGCACGGGGCGTCTTCTTGATGATTTCTGCGATGGACGTGGAGAAGACTGCGGCAAGAAACGAAGACAACTCAAGAGAGGGTAGAGCTGTTTGAAGCGGGTCCACGGGTGGTTCCAGAGGTGACGAGATAAAGTAGATAACAACGGTATCGTTGATAACAACTGGCTGAGTTTCAGCGCGAGCTAACTGCATCGTCTGGAAATTACTCACCGTGCTCTTCAATAATGCCGGCTCCGCCAAACCTGAGATGTCTAGATGGAACATCCTGCTTCTCATCGTCGTTGACCTCTACGTGCATGACTTGTCTCCCGCCATCAAGTCCTGGCTCCCGAAGTACAGTTTCTAGAAGCATGCCATCCGCCAACTTCTTGGGCGTCCATTTCCCAGGGAGAAAGTGATACTGCAACATCCTCTTCAGCTCATCGCTACCCGGCTTGGGTAAGCCGTCATTCCCGAAAATGGATAAAACATCGTCCTTCGGTGCTAGGATGGTGTATTGAGTCTCGGTATCATTGATGAGATGGTTAAGATTGACTGAGTGTATGAGGGAGATGAAAGAAGTGCAATTGAGCGTAAGAAGGTATTTCTCGGGGGTTAGTTGAAGGGCTCCTGGTGGAACCAGTAGAGAGGACACGAGGTGTAAAACTCCATTACTCGCGTAGATATCGGGCTGCGAAAGGGCAGCGCCTGATACTGTAGTCTTCCCTTCGGAAACGACGATTTCCAATTTGGATCCATATTCGGTAGTCACTGCACTCCCAATGTCAACGCAATCATCAGGTGTACGTATGGCTGCTTACGGGTGGCGGTTGACCCGAAAGTGTCCGACCATCTGACACTCTTCTCGACAACAGCATGCATGTTGAGTATGCGCAGGAGATCATCCGCAGCAAATTGGCTTTCGAGGTATAACCGCTCAATTGGATCGAGTTCTTCCCATGCAGAATCGATAGGCATGAACAATGTAAGCTCAGAGGTAGAGTTGATGACATTGAGTATGCTAGGTGTGAGGACTTTCTGGAAATATGACAATGACGGTTCATGAGACAGGACGCGACCTGGGTGGGTGGGTGAGACAGTGATATGATGCGGGTTAGAAGAGGAAACTAACCGAGGTGGGGTGGAACCTCGAGGACGTGAGCAATCCCGTACACGACACCATTTGCTGCCTCCGCCTTCTGTTTCTTTATTTCAACACCCCCTTTGCCAAAAGCGTCGACACCGACCCAGGCTACGCCATCTCGTGAAGTGAGGCGTAACTTCTGAGATTGATTGCCTAGAGTGCCCTCGGGTATTGGCATCCATGGGGGAGGCTTGTTAGGAGGAGGATCCAAAGGAAGTTTGGGGAAGTGGAGTGTGTCAAGAACTCGCAGTGTGGTCAAGTCCTTTGGGTCTTCAGTTACGGAGTAATTAAGGAGGTGGTAGAACAGCTGCTGACGTAGCTCCTCTTGCACATTGTCTTTGAGCAAGTTAGGATATTCGAGGGCTGACCTCCAAAGATCGTGACGTTTAATTGCGTCGTTAGTTGGCGCAAAAAGGGTGCTGCCATTCAGCTTGTTCAACGTTGGGATGAGGTTGGCTTTCTGTAGGAGAGAAAGGAGTGATGTATAGTCCTCATCATTATTGAGAACGTCGACCAATGTTTTGGACTGAATGGTTGAATCTGAATTCCATGCAACCTGGGTAGTTGTAGAGAGAGCTACCAGAGCCAGAAGAGTGAGTGGTATACAGCCCCAGAGGCGCATTCTGATATGAGTTAGTTAGCACTGAGAGGTTGGCGAGAGGGAACGTCAAGGAGTGGCGAAGCCGCGCACTAGGCGCAGTCTGCTAATTATGACGAAGGGGGATGGGCCGATCTGGGTCATAGGCGCTTTTCCGGAAGCATATTTAATGGCAAGTCACGGTTGCCTGCCCTCCTTCACCTTGCAGCAGTAAAGCTTACAACGTCAGGCAGCCTACGCTCTGCGTCCTGGCATGGACCGCGTGAATTAAACACATTCGCTGCACAGATGTTAGATCTCCTGAAAACGTTCACTGGTTGTCCAGTCGGTGCACTTCACCAGCTGGTTCTGCCTCATGTCACCCTTATAGTGCGCCCTTCATCCGCTCAATTTCATACTGATTAAGATCATCTTTAACTAGCTGTACCCCTCTGCAGATTCCGTAGTAATCTTGGATGCCAGTACTCTTAACCTCGTACGCGTGCTCACCTTCGGGGAAATCTATCCTGGCACCCAGCACCTCAATCAAACTGTATCTTGCGTGGCAGTCGACTCCGCCATGAAAGTCGTACGTGCATCTCCTCCTTTACTCCCCCTCCTAATTCTGCCACGCCTAATTTCATACTCGAAGTAGATAGTTGCTTCCATGGACATGCGCATCGCCGCATGGTCATTGTCAGGCAACAATACCTGGAGAATTCACTCTTCCATTTCCTTCCAAGACGGTGACCCCGTCACAGCTCTGGACTGCAGATCTGGTACTAGTCTCGTGTGACCTTTAAGCATCAACTGTTGATCTCCATTCAGGTCTTCTCTCAGTTGGCAGTCAGAACGGCCTATCCGTCTATACGTTGATCTTGGAAAATGACCTTCTCACATGGTCAAAGAAGTGGGAAGCAAGGTACAGTGGCGCATGTTCCTTCGTTTCAATAGCAATTTCACCTCGCTCGGCAGGGTGGCATCTCCGTCTCTCGCGAAATTTGCTCCAACTCTTGCATTTATTGCCACTACATCTCACGTACGGGACCTCGCGCCCCGCCCCTGGTACCTACTGAATTATAATTTACAGCATGATAATATCCTTAGATTGTATTCAACTACTTCCGGCCGCCTGGTGCAAGGCATTCCTCACCCCGGGCCCGTTACGGACTTGATGTGGAGGTTTTCTCAGGCATCACGAAGGTCGAGCATTTCAAACACTACCTTTGACATGAGGCTTACACATTGGGTGCAGTGATGATCCCGCACTCTACACCATCACGTCTGATTCCACGCTGCGAATATTCCTCCCTGTGATTGACGCACCGCATCGTTTGCAATTACATGCATCCCTTGACCTTTTCTCTTCGCTTCCATTCCTCATTGCAGCAAAACTTGGATCACATCCCAGGAAGTCTACGATCGTGTGGTTGGACAAAGAAGTCGTCCGGCGGACGATCAAAGCTATCCTAGCGTCGGCTACCGATGACGCAAGTCCTCAGATCAAGAGGTTGCGAGAAATTGATGAAGAAGGTTGGGATCTTTTTGTTCGCGCTCTCGGGGATGGCTCTATGCTTGTCAGTGCCGTCGCGGTAGGTGCTAAGCATATCTATTCGTTTGACGCGAATTCAAATGGGTTACAGAACATTGACCGGAGACCTCCGACGCTCATACGTCAATTTGCCCTTTCACATACGAGTTTGAATGTCCTCTCTCAGCTTCCTTCTCATCTATACCTTTTACCACATCCTGATGTCACCAGTTTAACCATGGTAACATCTACTCCCCTGACTACATTTGAGGTGTCGCCCTTAGCCTTCTTTGATGGCCAGTCTGCAGGACTGCACTTTAATGCCAAGGGACTTGATAGGTTGCCCCACGAGGAGAGCAAGATACGAAGACTGGTTAGGACGCCAGCTGGAAGAGGCGTTGCAGTCGTACGCGCTGATGGAGGGGAAGTCTGGCGGGTCATTGAAGGGGGGTCTCAGCTTGCCCGAGGAAGACGATGGTCTAACGCGGACCAAGTCGTGGTTCTGGATGGCGGTAAGATGATCTCGGTTTGCACTACATGTAGCCTGATTTGTGGTGCAGGTAAGCTACTAGCGACGTACTCGTCTGAAACCTCGGTCTTGACTCTACACTCGAAGCCCATTTCAACGCTTACAGTCCCTTCCATTACCGACTTATTTTCGGCACCCTCGAAGACAGCACATGAACGCATTGTTGGCCTGACTTCAGACAGTTCCATCGTATACATATATATTGACGGCATGCCTAATCCAACCCTACGTCTGCATTCCCAGAATAATCTACCACTGGCCCAACCACCAAAGCTAATCATCCCCGTCGATCCAATGGCGTGGAGTAGGGATAGCTCCTTGGAGGAGCATGATACATTACTCAGTATCTCTGACGATGGCGAGCTTTCGTTCTGGATAGCAGAGGAAGGAACATCGTCTGGGTGGAGATGCACGGGCAAGGTCAAGACAGGAAGGAAGAATTTCGCCCTGGCAAGTTGCAGTTCCGCAAAGAAGTCTGTCCTAGGTGAACAACTCATCCTTCATGGTACGGAGCTGTGATAGCTGACACTTATGCCGTCTTGATATATCAGTTGTACGTCTACCGGATGGCGAAGAGCTTACGATCTGGGACTCAAAAGAATCTGAATTCGCCTCAGGTCTCGAGCATCACAGAATATTCAGGTGGGCAGGACAGTCTGTTGTCAGCACTGCCTCATCCATCATCTCGATAGTACTTCTGAACATATCAACGACTTGGACTGGACATCAACGCCCGATAACCAGTCAATTCTGGCTGTCGGTTTCACACATCATGTTGAGCTGTTGTGTCAGCAAAGGAAAACTTACTTTAACGATGACCCTGCGTGGGCTATCTGCTGGAAAGTGGATATCAGAAAGTACATTTGGTGTTTCAACGAGCGTTGAGAGTCGACTGAATCCTCACCAGTTACATATCATATCCGATCCGCGATTCAATCTGGCTCGCAAATGGGTCCTTCTTGATCGCAGCAGGTCACCAGTTGTTTCTCTTTGGTCAAACAGCACTTCAAAAGGACCAGGAACCCCTGTTTCAGTACATTGCTCGACATAATGGACCCCTGGAGGATTACCATCCGCAAATGCTTCTGCAGTGCTTGCTTTGGGGTAAGTATTGTGGGTGGAATAGGAAATTGATCTAATTATTCTGTAGGTAAGGTGGAGCTGGTGAAGCAAATTATCGTTGCTCTATCCCTGGTCGTGAAGGCTATATACGAAGATCCTACGCAAGATTTTCACTGGAATGCCTTTCCTGTGGAACAGTACCTGCGTGGTCAGCATACGATATCTGTAAGTTGTTTCAAGACTCTGCCGTCACTTGTGATGATTTTCTTACAGAACATCAAACCTTCAAAACGATATAACTTCTTGTTCAGCACACCGCAAGAGAACCAGTTGTGAGTGTGTTCCCCTATAACAGTCTATGGAAATTGCTCACATTTTGAAGACCGGATGAAACTGTCTTCTCCCGCCATATGGTGGAGACGCTCATAGAGCAACTTGAAACGCGACCTCTTCCTCATTTGACTCCCAATGAGCACGCACATATTCTGGTTCTCATTCAGACGACCCTCGAGGTCAGTGTGCGAATGTATGGTTAACTGTCACTAATTTACTTTGTGTAGATCGAAGAACAGAGACGAGCACTGGACGCTAACGGCCTTCGTTATGTGATCTCTATGCGGTCGTTTTATATCCTTAACCGTCGAGTCACATCTGATCCCAGCAGTCCACGCTCAAACGGCGCAATACCACGATCAACCGGTTGGAGGGAACGCCTGCGATATCGTGATATGGTCTGGGCCTTCCACAGTGAGAGCCAAGGGCTTTTGCTAAGCACAACGACGGCAGCGTGCAATGGAAGGATGCTCTGGTCTGATGCTCGAGCCCTTGGAGTCTTCATATGGCTGAATTCGGTTGAATCCTTGGTATGTTCACTTTCACACTGGGTGTCGAGCCATGCTGAGCTTCGGGGGTATGCAGAAGGCTCACATGGAAGTCATCGCACGGAATGAATACATGGCTGGCGACAATCGTGACCCTACAGCATGCTCACTCTTCTATTTTGCATTGGGCAAGGTGAAGCTGGTGCATGGCCTGTGGAAACAAGCTGCATGGCACAAAGAACAAGCCATTATGCTCAAGTTCCTCGCGAATGACTTCACGCAGCCGAAATGGAAGACTGCAGCACTGAAGAATGCGTATGTTCTGCTAAGTAAGCAGAGATTTGGTAGGTTTCCATACCCTCTGTGGATTCTGTCACTACATGATCGCTTTAGAGTACGCTGCCGCGTTCTTCCTCTTGGGAGGAAGTCTGAAAGACGCCGTTCATGTTTGCCTCAGGCATCTATCAGATTTTCAGCTGGCGATCGCTCTCGCTCGTGTGGTGGAAGGAGGCTCGGATGGTCCTGTGCTGCGTGATATATTACACAATACGGTGATCCCTATCGCCTTTCGTGAAGGCAATCGATGGCTTGGAAGCTGGGCCTTCTGGATGCTCAACCGAAGGGACTTCGCTGTCAGGATATTGGTGGTAAGTGAAGTCACTCTTCCGTGTGACTCCAGAGTTCATACATTTGGTTAGACACCCTTGCGAGATATCGCTGATGCTTTAGATATACAAGTGGCAGAAATTGGCGAACCCCACTACGATGATCCTAGTCTTGCATTACTGTTCTCCCAACTCCGCTCCAAGACGCTGCAAACAGCCAAGGGCACAAGCGAGATATCAGGGCGCTCTGAATTCAACTTCGTACTCCAGATCGCCCGGGTATTCTGCAGGATGGGTGAGTGCGATCACACGTCAAGCTAGAGTTTGGCTGACTAGCCTCTCTACAGGTTGTCATGCACTAGCGCTGGATCTCGTGCGTTCATGGTCCTTTGAGCGCCCATCGATATCTGTCCCTGCTCCGACGGAACCCCCAACAACTTCATATGCTACATTGCGGAGATCTCTTGCGCTGCATCCCAAGCTACGCAGACGATCGTCAATTATGATTGACATGGACATTGCATCTCCGACTCCAACACGCAAAGTCTCTCCCGACCGTTCGCTTGTCAAGGTACCCACGCAGGAGACCATAAAAGAGGAGAGTGACCTCTTAGCACGCAAGGCAGGCCTCGGTAGCCTGCTTAAATCTGCCAAGCAGGATGTCCAAGTGCCAGAGTTCAGTTTGGATTCATTTTCATTTGTCTGATCCCTAGTAGATTTTTATCACCTCTCATGGGGTTGTGGGCTTTTGGAATCCTGAATGAGAGCTCTGCGCTAAGACCTTGAATCTGAGCGGGTGACCGTAACGTAGGCGATACTTAACTCTTGAGGTCCGAGATCAAGCGCGACAAATATACATCCATCCAAAAGAATCATGATTCAATTATTCGCAAGATCGTAGCGACAGAGGTCCCGTAATCAATTGTAGGGAGGGTGGAAGACTAAAGAGTACAAACAAGCTAGCACGAAAGGTTTGTTGCCTGATCCGGGTGTACGCTGTATAAGGTATGACTATGGCGGAGGGTGACCATGGAATTGAGATCTCATTGCCTTCATTGCTCAGCATCAGATTCACGTTTCTTGAGCTCGAGGTCCTTGCCCATTACACGCTTGAACACGTCTTGCACGTCTTCAACGACAGTTTCGAAGTGTGACGTCGCATCGTACGAGCGTGTGATGTAGATATGATCTTGTTTCCCGTCGGCAACGGGAGTGTATATGGGGGAGACGGTCACGAATCTGTTGGATTAGCTGGAGTGAATGGGAGTAAAGAGAGGTGGAGAAGTGTGCGCACTTATCGTAGATGCTGCCCAAGAGGTGGAGACCAGGCTGTATTTCATTCTCAGGAGCGGAAGTCTCGACGATGGTGCTGACAATTGCAACGTAGATGTTATCCGCGCATACCTTGTGTGTCGAGGACACCATCGCGATGTAGATATCTATGCCACACTATGAGCATGACTCGTACGAAAACATCACAAAACAGACGCTTACCATTCCTCCTATTTACCTGGTTCTGTGGGATAATAATCTGCACGCTATCGCTCTCCTCCGTACCAGGAATCGGATGCTTCAAAAGACAGATCGCCCTCACCACCTTACCATCTTCGACCACCCTCAGTTTACCACCCTCTGCCTCCTTTCCCGCGCCAAAATAGCTCGGGTCACCAATGACCATCTTAGCACGGACGGTCTCTGCTCCACTGCGGACACCTTCAAATGATCCATCCTTGTTGAGCACGATCTCATCAATCGGCTTATCGAGCATGTAGGTCCCGCCATAGATTGCACTCAAACGTGCGAAGGATTGGGGAAGCTCGCCAAGCCCATAGAGAGGGTAGATGTAAGGGGATTTACCCCATCGTGCCATAGAGGTGGTGTACAGGACGATACGCTCGTAAGTCTCGCGAGCAGGTTTATTGATGTAGCTGTGGAAAAGTATTAGTAGGCTTGGCGAAGTGTAGGGAGATCACGCTCACTCATCATCGAGATAGAGTGCCAAGGCATGTCCGATGAAGTCTTGCGTGCCGGGTTCTAATCCGAAGTGCTGGTATACTTTCCTCATACTATCCTTGTCGAGATTCAATCCTGGTCCCCGTGTTAGAATGAACGAGTCTTCACGCCAACCCATAATTAAGCAGGCTCTCACCTTGGTGGGTTGCCGGATCTTCTTCCTTCCACCCCTGCAGGAATTCAAAGAATTTCTTAGCTCTATACTTCTCAAACAAACCCATCAACGGGCTCCTCACTGCCTCCACTTCCGTACTCGGGACCTTGCTGATCTTACCATTCTTATACACAAATGAGCCCGCGATCTGCTTGAACTCAAGGTATCGCAAGACATCAGTGTGAACAAGTATTTTTACGAGTTCACCCGAGGCGATGATGAACTTTGGGATAAGATCAACTGCATAGTCGCGGTCACGGCCTAGGTCGGTGGGCGGAGATTGGTTTGGGCGAAATTTACGGAAGAACTGAAATCATGTGTATTCGTTAGCATGTCGAGTTCTTGATTCTGCTACAAGAAAGGCACCCACCTGGGTTAGATTCAAACTGGCCGACTCTCCACCGTAATAATCGTTTCTGTCCATGTGGAGGACTTTCTTCCCCTCCACGGACAACAGACCCGAGAGGATACACTCAGTGAGGCCAGTCCCAAGGACAATGACCTAGATCGTGCCAACCAAAACCAAACGTCAGTGATGATAAGATGTCAGCACAGATAAATGAGATGGAATCAGGGGCGATTAATTACATCGTATTCTTCATCCATCGTGATCGGCTGTGCGGACTGAGTGTTGAAACAGACTAGGACTACGAGCAATAGGTAGTGGAGGACGTTATGGAGAACGGTTGGCGGTTGAACTTGGTTGATTGGGATGGACAACCTGGTCCATGCTTACGGTTGCCTACTACTTATAGTTACCACGTGACTCCGACTTCACTCACAAATATTCACCATCGCGCGCAGCTCAGGCTTTACATCGAAGAAAAGACTTCTCCCAAGCTACTGTTAATATGTTCATAATTTCATCGACCTTGCTGATTCGATGGCTCATCGCAAGAGCGCGGAGAGCTCTTACAGATGTGCTCGTCCTAACTTTTTTTCTCCTCAGACCCAGCGCAAGGATAAACCGATCAATTGCATGCAGCTCAATCATACATTCATGATACACATTGTGCAGGCACAGTTTGATCCGTGCCCGTGAGGGCTCACTCCGCTGAGGGAAAGTTCAGTCAGCATTAGAAAGTAAGAGAATGCGAGGTACCCACCATAGTCGTAGTACAATTTGACGTAGATCGGTTCAGACCTGTTCTTCGTGGTGAATTTGTAGCGTCGGGCAAATCTCCTTACACCATCGATGACGACGAAACCCCAAACCTGACATAGATCATTAAGATCACATGTCCGCTAGACCGAACCATCGAACGTACCTCGTTTACGACCCAGTCCTTCCCGCTCTTGGCGGTGTCACTTTTCACGACACGAGCGATGAGGCCATCCTCGAGAATATCCTCCGACCAGCCTTCCTTCAAGAAATCAATATCAAGATCGTCGACCTTTGATCGCCAACTTTTGGCGATCAAGTGTCCGAGGAGGTCATGGTTCCTGGGAGACTCCTCGCCATTCAAAAGTTGAATGTCGGCAGGAGCTTTGAAGCCTCCCGACAGTGTTTGTTTAACATCAATGTGCTCCACGCC
>MU179297.1:168055-217191 GCA_016767475.1 Suillus weaverae
TGCACTCCATGCTGGACCTACTTCATCTCCTACGGACTCCTCACTCACTAGTTACAGCTATCTATTACCGGACACTTTGAGATTTTTGATTTGACTACGTAGCACATGTGTTTTTCATTCTTGAGCCATCGAGGTACCTAGGTACCTGAGCTTACATGAGCGTAGATGGCCAAATATACAATTCAATTCAATTCACTGACCATCGCAGTGCTTATGATTTCTGATGTGCTCCTAGCGCTCTGCCGCATGTTTGGAATACACAACCAGCGCGTTCGCTGTACCGCTGGCTGTTTATGCTCCTTCAAACTTTGTCACCTTCTCCCTCCATCTCATGGACTGCTGCTCACACAGGCGGTCAAACATCACAATGTCTCGCTAACGACTATGTAGATCACATGGCTTCCGCGGCGCAACGTAGCTGTGGACTTATTGCCCCAGCACCACTGGCAACTTTCACTATGGATGACTATGCTTTCTTTTCCTCTCATTTTGGGTTTTTGGAGTGTAGCCTGTCTCGTTTTGTTGTTTCTCGCCTTGAGAGTGCTTATGCGTCCTCCGACTCCTTCCGTCCCGCACGAGCCTTGCCTCTCGCACTCTACGACTCTCATTCCCTGCCCGACTTCCCGTACACGAGGGCGTCTAGCTCGTTTTCTGCCGTCGTGCAACTCTACGCCCGATCCTCACAGCTTGACACCGCACAGGTGCGGCATCATCGTTTTCGCGATACACCGCCCTGGTGTCAATTTGGCTGTGATGCTTTTGAGAGCATGAACCATATTTTCGCTCTCTGCCCGGCCTTTATGGCTATCCGTCGTGCGCATAACGTGGGACTCTGCGACGAGACCTCCTCGCTCCTTGAGGGCAAAACTACTGACCATATTCGGGAAGTTTTCGGTAGAGCTGCACAGCGCCTGTTTTCTGACGACGCGGGGCTCTGGCCACAATATCGAACGTGTTTTTACGTGGATGCTTTACCCCCACTCGCGGATATTGCGGCTGATATTGGACCTATTGTGGGTGTTTTACCCCCACAGTCTGATATCTCGGGCACGTCGGACAATGTGGGTGTCTCATCCCCACGTCCTTCTCGTACGACGATAGATGCTAGACTGTTGTCACGGTTGGCGCAGGTATGGCATGTGCGAAGCATTCGACTCGCAGGTCACATTTGGGGAGAATACAAGCGACGTGTTTGTGCGCTCCATGCTGGACCAACATCGTCGGGCTCTTCAGTGTCCTCAATTGCTACTTACAGCTACCTATTGCCGGAGAGTTTGCGATTTTTACTTTAATTAACTACTGCATGTATTTTCATCCTTGAGCCATCGAGGCACTGAGCTTACATGAGCGTAGATGGCCAAATATACTATTTATTTATTCACCATCACTTAATGGCTCAAGCACTCAGGCTTTACATCAAAGAAAAGACTTCTGTCAAGCTGCTGTAAATATGTTCATAATTTCATCGACCTTGCTGATTCGATGGCTCATCGCAAGAGCGCGGAGAGCTCAGACAGATGTGCTCGTCCTAACTTTTTTCTCCTCAGACCCAGCACAAGGATAAACCGATCAATTGCATGCAGCTCAATCATACATATGTTCATTATACACATTGTAAAGGCACAGTCTGATTCGTTCCCGTGAGGGCTCACTCCACTGAGGGAAAGTTCAGTCAGCATTAGAAAGTAAGAGAATGGGAAGTATCCACCATAGTCGTAGTACAATTTGACGTAGATCGGTTCAGACCTATCCTTCGTGGTGAATTTGTAGCGTCGGGCAAATCTCCTTACACCATCGATGACGGCGAAACCCCAAACCTGACATAGATCATTAAGATCACATGTCCGTTAGATCGAACCATCGAACATACCACGTTTATGACCCAGTCCTTCCCGGTCTTGGCGGTGTCACTTTTCACGACACCGGCGATGAGGCCATCCTCGAGAGTATCCTCCGACCAGCCTTCCTTCAAGAAATCAATATCAAGATCGTCGACCTTTGATCGCTGACTTTTGGCGATCAAATGTCCGAAGAGGTCATCGTTCTTGGAAGACTCCTCGCCATTCAAAAGTAGACTGTCGACAGGAGCTTTGAAGCCTCCCGACAGTGTTTGTTTGACATCAATGTGCTCCACGCCGTCATCGTCCGTGAAATGGGTGGGTTCCAGTGTAAGGGTGAAGTTGGCGATAGCAGTGCGCTTTAGGTAGCTAACGCCCTGAAGTTTCAAGGTCTCATCAATGTCATCGCTCAGCTTTTTATTCTGCCATGAACCATCAGCATTATGCGATAGCCGTACATCAAAGTAGGAACCCACGAATCTGAGTTTTCCTGACAGATTCTTAGTCGTAACGGTGTCAGGACAAGCCATGGTGAGAGGAGGTCGTAGATGAGTAGAACAATGAGTAGCGAGGGCATGATGCCTTAGCTTCTTATACTACCAGTACTAGATATCCCCGGCCGTTTGACCGAGTGATAACCGCTTCGAGAATAACGTGAGTTCTAATACGAGATGGACACTTGATAAAGTCAAGTTACTTATTTCGGGGACGCGTAATTGGCCGCCGAGCCTTGTGATGACATCCACGTAAGTTGTTAACGAAATCTGGATAATGGTACGACATTATTCTTGTCACCAAATCTCAGCGGCCAGCTAGTAACCGGTCATGAGCTCGGTCATAGCCGATTACCCTTAGCAATGTGAGGCCTCAGACAAATGAAAATATCGAATCAATCATACAACGCTCTTATTGTACATGCATAAAGGTGTCCGTGGTATTCAGTTGGGTCCGACTTGTAGAAAGATGCTCATGAGCGTATAGATCAGCGACTGTCGGAAAAGTGACTCACTGTAATCATAATACAGGTGTTTGAAAATTGGACCGTCCTTTTTATTTGATGATGTGAATTTCAAATGTCTTGCGTGTCTCCTCTCGCCATTCAATATTTCGAACCCCCATGTCTAAAAAATATGAGGGACGACGAGTAAGACAAAACGATAATTTCGTACCATTTCTGCCCTCCATTCCATGCCACTTTTGGGGGTATCGCTCCAGTCTACAGCAAGAATCAACCCGTCTTCATCTGCATCTTCCGTCCAGCCAGACTTCAAGAATTCATCCTCCACCTCCTCAGCCTTGACTTTCTTTGATTGTCCGATCACAGCGCCGAAAACATCGTCGCTGTCGCTACGTTCCTCCCAATCAAGGGTGCGATCTTCATTCGTGCCCTTAATACCGCCAGATAGAGTCTGCTCGACGTCTATGTGCTCATTGCCAGCCTCATCCGTATAATGCTTCACCCCAAGCGTCAATGTAAACATTGAGATGGCACGCCGCTTGAACCAAGATACGCCCTGGAGCTTGAGGATATCGTCGCTATCATCGCTCAATGTCTTGTTCTGTCACCCATGGGCAGGACATCATCAGAATCGTCACTACTTATGACGTACATAACTTGAGCAGACGAACCATAACATATTTTCCGGTGAGATTCTTGTTGGTCATTTCGGGAGGCGCGGCCATGATGAACAGAAAGAAGTTTGACGAGACCAATATCGTTACTTTACACCACTTTATGAGGTCTCAACATGTCACCGATCCCACAGTACTCCTGAGCGCTGCCAGATTTTCACATGGTCACTTCACGGGTGCTATTCTTAAGCTTAAATGAATTACAAAGTTCACATTGTTATGGTTGCACTGACACTGCCAGAGTAATCAGTGTCAACAGGGAATTGCATATCGGATACCCGCCCAAGACGAATCATAATTATCGAGACGGAGTGAGGGGATGGTCACTACGAAACGCAGATTGTGATAGGATGCAAAAATTTCACGCCCACGCTTTGTTATAGTTATTTAAAATCCTCCGCCTCTTCCAGGTAACCCTATGAGGCAAGACTCGATAGACGGACTGGTAAAAATGGCTTAGAATTTGGAGGTCAAACGGATTCGCAGGATAACGTGACCTTTAGCGAATGCAGGTTTTTTGAGCTGTAGAATACGAAATAAACAATATAATTTTCACTAATGACACGACGCGACGCGACCTACACTTGCAAAATCAATGGACCAATCCTCCATCATCCAAGTCTTTCGTGATGCTTCCCTCAATGCGTTAGATTGCTTCGCACGAGATTTAATCAAAGAACGACTCCCTACCGACTACATTCAAACACTCAATAATAACGACAGAACAGACGCGTTGCGAGCGTGCTTGATCATCTACTATGTTCTGACGGCAACGGCTATGGTTCCGCATCAATTCCAACTCGAAGCTGTGCTCGCAACCCTGAGTGGTCACTGGTCAAGACAGCATTATAACCGCAGGCACTGGCAGTGGGAAGACGATATGCATCATAATTCCTATCCTACTTCGTCCAGGCACTGTGACCATGACAATTTCGCCATATCATACAGTACTGCAGTCCTTGAGTTTGTTCTTATCATTTGCACGGTCTGTTTGAGCAGCATGATGAAGAATAGAGTTGAGGACTGGCGCTTTCGAGGTGACTGCATTCTGGATGGTCGAATTAAGATCCCACGTCAAGAATTCCGGAGTGATCGAGTCGAGTGTCCCTCGCAATACCTCCTTCACCGCATCCATCTCCTGATTGACTACACCGGAGACCGAGGAAATGACACGAGGACGAAATCATTCCATCATTTGAGTGCAACCACGTGAATCTGCAAACAAGCAATCAAACATCTTCTCGAGCTTTCCCACTGGAGCTTTCCCAACATCTACACTCGTCTTTTCCTGCCGAGAACAGTTGAATATGCGGGCGATGGTGACGAACGAAGGCGCTGTTGAGCAGCTAGCGCAACGAGTAAGTCCTTAGCAAAAGTTCACGTGGTCTTTGATGTCCCCGAAAAGGCTTACCCGTCACGTTATCCCGCTAATCCGCTCGACCTCCCAATTCATAGCCAGTTTTACCAGTCCGTCTATCGACGGCTTGCCTCATAGGGTTACCAGGACTGGTCACGAGTCTATCTCCATAATTAACGGAGGTTCCCGACCTCTACAATACTATAATGCCTCCAAGCAAGAAAATGGCTTTTTGCTTCTTTTTCTCACTTGCTCTGGCTGTCGCGTTCGTCTCAAGGGCAGTAGCTCCTCGGGTACGCATTCGATGTCTACCCATAGCCTTACGATGATTGACTGCCGATCCAAGGAACAAGTGACTGGGGATGCAATGAGAGTTTGCCGCACGACCTGGGTCTTGGTGTTGTCTGAGCTCGAGAAAAAAATCATCATCATGGGAGAAAGGACGCGGCAAACTATCATAGATATCTGCAATGTGCATCCATCAGCGGCAGCTTCCTTTTGACGAGCACGTCGTGACACAGAAGGAACAGAGCTTCTATGGTCTGCCTATGGAAGACTAGCCCAAACTTAGCCTTCTGCTGCCTCTGGATCAGCAAAAAACAAAACTCTCGGTTGCAAAAGCTGTTACCTTCGAGTCTATTCCTGCTTTGGAGCAAATACCGTGATGACCCTCCACATGGCATCCTTGCCACGTTCCCAGGCTTGTGGTCCTCTGGCTTCATCCCCTCCAAATTCAACCATAATTCCGTGCTTCGACCACTCACACCAAATGCCAATGGATCCAGATGAAGGCCCAGTACCACCGCCTTTCCGATCAGGTTCTCCAAGGCAGCTGACGAAATCTTTACCATTTGTTGTGAGCGAGATCTCGATCGAGGATTCGTTGGACGCCGAAGCCTCAGATGAGAGCGATAGGTTCCACTTTGACACGGAATAGGTAGAAAAGGCGAGCTCCGCTGTTCGACTGGATGTAGTTGTTTTTGTGGGGGTCACCTTAGGCTTTGGGGTGTTGTAAATGTTAATGCTGTCAAGCACTAGTAAATCAACTTGAAGGTCCTCGAGCTTCAGCCCCGCAGTGGGCTTGTACCCCTTTTGAGGGATAAAAAGAAAGCTGATCCCTAGCGGATAGTAGTTGAAGTAGATTGCATCTGAATATGATTTCACTTCGGGAGCTGTCAAGCTCGCGTTGGAGTGTTGAGCCAGATCTTTCAGAAACACAGTTATGGAATCAGCAGATGGGTTGGCGCCCAATAGGGTCTGGATATCGGGTGCCATCTAGTTTGAATAAGGATTAGTATAGTTTATCTGATACTCGGGCATGAGCGTACGATTGTAGAACAAGCCTGAGACTGTCAGTCCCTAACAGTCATGGTTGAGATGAAGAGTAACATACCGTAAGTAGTCACGTGGTACTAGTAACAGCCCCCATTCGGGTCTGCAGTCAATGAACAAGCTTATGCTCAACGTGAAGCCATGGCTTCATCGACACCAACTGCCAAGGTCGAGCCTGAGGACTCCAAGCCCCTCTCAGAGTATTCTTGGCTCGAAAATGCTGTATCTAGTGCCATTCAGTTCATCATGAACCTCTTTCGCCCAGTAGCACCTCAGCTGATTCCATTATTCGTATGTCTTGCACTAATTCCAGTTATCATACTTTTCTCCCTTTTTTCTGGCTGGTACGTTTGGAAGAATGTTGCTGTAGGGTGGGAGTTCCCTCTATATCTCCAATATGGGTGAGATCTCTTCCAGCCGTTCGGCTGTCGCTCATGGCACTCGTTTCGTTATAGCGATGGTTCTTCTCCGTATGCTGAGATATCGTTGCCATCTCTGGCACCTAGCCAACCCTATGATATCTCCATGCACCTTGTTATACCAGCATTAGAGGCGAATTTTGCCCTAGGGAATTTCATGACTACTTTGACGCTCTCGACGCCTTCTAATAGAACTTTGACATCCATTAGGAAGCCGGTAGGTACCGAACGGTATTTCCGCAGAGAAGATACTCACACACCCAAGGCTATAGTTCTGCCACCTACAAAAAGCCGAGTATGGTCGTCGCCCAAATTAGTCAACCTTGACATTCTCTTCCTTGAGTCGCACGCACCTGGCGCGTCTCGCGTCATTGCCAGAGTGGAATTGGGGCGCAAGGATGGATGGAGGGCCCTTGGTAATGGTGAAGGACGAGAGTTAAGCGTTTTTTCTGCATCTCTGAGAGGGACCGTCAAGCGCCACGGAATTCGGTAAGCACATCTATCGCCGTTTTCATTCGCTCGAACCTTATGGGCTGTTACCGCATAGGGGGCTTGTAACACGTTTCCCAGTTACTTTTGCCATTGTATCATCTGCCACTTTCCTCGTGATATCTCTTCTTGTGCTTGCGGCATGCATACTCCCCGCAATTCAGTGGCGCTTCCCAAGTGAGGACGACGGGTCTGGTGAGCTGACTGAAGAAATCGCCAAAGAGCGCATATACCGCAAGAGGCGGCAAAGGAGAAAGTTATCCCCAAGGAGTGAAAATGCTTCGCAAAGCGTTCGTCTATTGTCAAGCTTTATTCATTAACGATCATTTGCTGAACGGCATCCCAGGAATATAAAACAGAGGATGTCCCGATTGATATGCCTCCTGCAGTTACGTTCTCCGATCAACCATTACGGCGGCGTCGCTCCAGAGCCTCAGATGTTTTCTACGATTCTGAACCTTAGATGTTTCCTTGAGCTTGGACTGTGTAATTGTTCTCCACGGACATGTTTCATTGCCACACCCCCATGAAATCAAGGACAATTGTATTTATAGTTCTGTCCCTGGTAGTAGGTACTCGCCTTGTGTAATGATTTCCTGTAATTCTAGTGCTCCACACCGCCGTATTGTTGACGAGTTCTTTTTGTGTTGGCTTCATGCGGCAAGTAGACAAGAGCAATTCGAAGTCCGCGAAAACACATGCTCCACATGTCTCGGCACCTCTTCCTCCTCTTCCCTGAAAAATTGCGCATGGCCACTATTAGCACTGACTAACAAAGAATGCAGGCGGAAGGACGTGTCATTATTTTCATTTTACAGACTCCACTATTATCACACAAACTCTGAGCACAAACCGTGCCGCTAAAATGAGCGCATTGCAGGTCGAAAATCTCTTCGCAGTTGCAGGGAAGGTAGTTCTCGTGACAGGAGGTTCTCGTGGGATTGGGAAAATGGTGTGTTCCAAACATCTGACTGTGCATTGCGGTAAGGACTCAGTTCTTCTCCTAGATTGCCTCTGCATTTGTGAGGAACGGTGCTAAGGTGTGTTACTACAACGTCCTAGCACATGGACTCAGAAGAGACCTGACCTCACCACGCTGAGATAGGTCTATATCTCGGCCCGTTCTGCGAAAGAATGTCAGGCCACCGCTGAAGAACTCGGAACCAGTGGTCCAGGTTCATGCACCGCGATCCCAGCTGACATGTCCAAATTATCTGAAGTGGAGCGGTTCGTGCAAGAACTCTCCGCGCGAGAAACCGTTCTTAATGTCCTCATCAATAACGCGGGGACAACATGGGCAGAACCTATCGACGAATACGCAGTGCGTTAAATATTTTTGGCTTCGCTTTGTCTCGCTGAATATCATCCAACAAAGGACGAGGGGTTTTCAAAGGTCCTCACTCTGAACCTGCAACGTGTGTTCACTCTGATGCAAAAATTGCTGCCGTTGTTACGTGCGGGTGCAGCTCAAGGTGGTAAGACAGGGGCTGTATATAATGATCCGGCACGTATTATCAACGTGAGTGCATTTTGCATCTTCGGAGAAGTCCTTCTATTGATGGGCTTCTCTTTTGATCCTATCAGATTGGCTCGGTCGAGGGCATCGGTGTGCCCGATCATGACACATATGCCTATGCTGCTGCTAAAGCTGGTCTGCATCATCTCAGTCGCCACCTCGCAGGCCGTCTTGGGCCCGAGGGCATAGTCAGCAGTACCATAGCCTGTGGTGAGTCCGCTCTTCTATCTACTTCCAAATGAATTAACCGACGTTGCACAGGCGCGTTCGAGAGCAAGAGTAAGTTCATTACGGCTCATTTCTATTTTTGGCGTTTCATTGACTTGATCACAGTGACGGCCCATTTTTTTGAAGCTGCGGGGAACACCATTATCAACCAGGTCCCGACGAATCGCTTTGGCACGCCCGAGGACATCGCAGGGACCACGCTGTTCTTGGCTAGCAGGGCTGGTGCATACGTGAATGGCGCAACCATCGCACTCGATGGTGGCTTTCTTGTCAACATGCCGACGAGCAAGCTGTAAGGAACTCAACATGAGATGCCTTATCATTCCACATCCAGGAAAAACATGCCTAAGTAACCTAACCACATCCGGCTGGCGGAGTACTGCACATTCCAGACGCTAATATTTTCGTTCCACTTCCATGGCTGGTATATAGATCAAGCAGATATAATACATCAGACCCTAAGGTCATTTGTTGTCTTCCTTTGTCACACTCGCGCTCTTAGTGTCTTTCGTCGCTTCCTTCGCCTTCGCCTTCTCGTCATCTTTACCACCCTTCGCCTTCCCACCACCACCCAAGCTCTTAACCATATCCTCTGCATCATCTCCCTCGAGCCCAAGCTCTTCGACCAACAACCTCAGATCGTCATCGGTTACTCTTACGCCCTGCAACCCATACCCCTCCAGCTCCGTGCTCACATCAAAGTCCCCCTCGTGCTTGTTCACTGGTTTCAGTGGGGTATCTGGGTCGCGGGGGAAGAATCGGGGCTTGTGGTGTTCGGGCGTCATTTGCGCGATGGGGACGGCCCCGGGCACACCAACGGGTTTGACCTCAGGCGCCGGACGGTCTTCATCGATGGCGATGTCCCAGCTTTCATTTAGCCGCAAGAATGTAGCCAACCCTTCGGTTTCGACAGCTTCTTCGCTGTATGGGGTAAGACAGGATTGAGACACAACGGGGTAGGAGAGAAGGCGTACAAGGCATCAAAGTCCTGTTCGGCGCAGCTTCATAAGTACTGTACGTATATATTCGGAAGACATGGATAAGAGCATACCCCAATGAATCTGCCGCCTACGAGTATACCTGGAAGCTGTTGCTTATCTGCCGAATCGTCCGAAAGGCACTGTGAGCGCAGTATCGGTACGGGATGAGATCGAAACGCACCAGGCGGGGCCTTACGCCTCCACAAACGTTTGGCATCGTCGTCAGAGGCAAGATCATACGAGGTATATGGGATCTTCTTAGTTTGGAGGATGCGAAGAATATATTCTGGTTCATATGATGGTAGATCAACATAGTGCACGTTCAGCGTCCATGTACGAACCTTGGCGCTTCCGTACGACGACCTGCGACGCGATCGTCGTGAGGAAGACTTGGATGGGGGGTGAGGGCATATGTGCTTTTGGAACTTAGGTGTTCATGAACTTTTCACGACCAGCTAAGTTCAAAAGCTGATAGGTATCACGTGAACGTAGACAATACGGAAGACCGAAGGCTTGAACGTTCTGAACTCTTATTTGCTCCGCCGGGTGCATAAGTGGGTTGCTACAGGTGCGGAGTCCTTAGGGCGCAGACTGATGCAGAGCATTGCTGAGTTGGCAGTGCCAGTGATCCATCGGACGGGACTGTATCATGAAGCTCGATATTGATAATTAACGCAGATTCTCGGAAAATATTTATATCTTCTGTGCGGCTTGAGAACGTGTGATTTGGATCAAATAAAGTAAACTGATGGGCAGAGCAAAAAACAATTTGATTCCATACACGAAGATGCGAGATATACAAATGGTTAATGATGAAAATATTGCGTGATGAATACATAACAGACAAGTTGGTGACCCTTTCCTTTGTCTTCATTCCCCTCTTTAGAAAAGGTGGGGACAGCACATGCTATGACCATAGCTCGTACGCTCAGTGGTGCGTGGGCATATCTACTGACGCCTTGTTGCCAATGGCATCTTCTTGGCGCCAGAGACTCGTCGTGGTCTGAACCAATGAAGTTAACGACTAAGGTCAAACAGAGGGCTTGATTAGACTGACCTTGTTTTGCGTGTAGAAATTAATTCCACTCTTCCCATAGAACCCGATATCGCCGAGTACACTGCCTTTGTTGCCGCTCCACGCAAACATAGGCAAAGGAACGGGAATAGGAATGTTGATCCCAACCTGTAGAGGCACGAGATGACATTGCATTAGCATCAGTTCAAGTTCCTCTCATTTTAAAGCAATGCCCTAAAGTCCCAACATCACAGCGCATGAAATAATAGAAACTCGCCTGTCCCACATTAACCCCCGATTCGAATTTCCTTGCTGTCGCGCCCGACTGCGTGAAAATCACAGCACCGTTGCCGTACTTATTTTCATTGATAACGTCGAGTGCATCGTCTAGCGTGTCTGAGGTGATCACGGTAAGCACCGGGCCGAATATTTCTTCGCTGAGTACGGCGCCGAGTATCAGATTGTGACTAGTCATGTATGAGAGACTTGAATACGCACCGGTAGCACCGCATCCCCACTGTTCCCTCCAGAATCGTTGGACCTACAAAGTTACCAGCGGGGTACCCAGGAACTTGAACATTCCTCCCGTCAAGATGTATGCGCCCTCCTTCATCTGCACAGGATGCAATGAGGCCCGTGACGCGAACTTTGGATGCAGGAGAGATGAGGGGACCACTGTTTGCGGTGCAGATCAGCGTTACGAAGGTCCAGAGGACGGCGAAAGAGCATTTACAGATCTGCACCCTTCTCAAATCCACCACTAACGTTCAGCTTTGATGCGCGTTCTACAAGCTCAGGGAGCCATGATTGTGCTGCGCCAACGAGTACGGCTACACATGCGCAGATGCACGATAACGTAGATGTCACACGGTACATTCGCACGACTTACCTACTGAAACTGCCATGCACCTCTGTCCCGCAGCTGTCCAGGCACGATCGTGTCAGCACAGTCCATATTAAAAGGGTAGACGCCTACCGCCAAATGCAGCACCAATAATGGAGTTGAGCGCAAGATTCTTATTTGCTGTGTATTACGTGAGTTCCAGCCACACATAATGAGAGGCCCATCTTACCGTCGGGCATGATTACCGCATGATTCTTTGCGCCTAGATTTGCCTGTACACGTTTGCCGTTCTTCGTGGCCCTGCCAAATCTGTCGGCACGGTTCCGAAGATCACCATTTCACTTGTTCTACTCACCTCTCGTATATATGTCTTCCCGCGCGATCTCCCCCCACAAAGCTCACCGCTTTGATTGCCTCATGATCACAAATTCTATTGACAACTGGCACGGTCCCGTGCACTACGTTCACTACACCTTCGGGGAGGCCAGCACGGGCACAGAGCTCAGCAATGATCATGGCTGCACCGGGGTCCCGCTCGGATGGCTTGAGGATGAGGGTGTTACCAGTAACGGTAGCAAGGGGAATTGTCCAGAGGGGAATCATTCTGAATAGGGACGTAAGGGGTAAGCCAGGGACGTGTATAAAAAAGAGCTTACGCCGGAAAGTTGAATGGTGCGATGCTGTAAGAGGTAAGCGTATATTTACGTAGGGTGCTTCAGAACGGACCTCGCGCAGACGCCAAGAGGAAGCTTTCGGACTTCAGTGTCCATGTCTTTGCTGACTATGGTAACGTGAGCACCATGACTGAAAAGTCAAGCAGCACACATACCTTCCAGTTTCTCGCCGACAATGTTGGAGGTAATACCGATGGCAGTTTCGACGACTTGAAGACCACGGAGGACATCGCCGTGAGCATCTGGGGGGTGATTAGAGAGGATACCAAAAGGACCGAGAAGGTATACGTACCAGCAAGAGTCTTTCCCTGCTCGAGGACGATGCTGTGTGCAAGTGCGTCTGCATTCTGACGGATTTGATACTGAAGTCTGAATGTAGCATGAGTGGATCAGGTATCGGGAAGGTGGATACTCGAATACGGACTCTATGGCAAAACGCTGGCGAGCGAGAACGCTCTGCTTGCTCCATGACTTGAATGCCTGACTAGCAGCATCGACTGCCTGGTCAAACTCCTCCATGGTGGTCTCCGGGACGCGTGTGAGCAGTGTTTGGGTCGACTTCCAAACAATCATTAACACTTGCGCTTACACAGTAATTTGGGACATTAACATACAGGGTCGAGCACATCATGCCATTGGGCTGTCTTACTGTCGACGAAGGCACCGCCAATGAAATTCTTGGTGTTACCTCCAGTTGCACTAGTACCCTTCCAAGTCGCGCTGAGATTCTCTGCCTTGGGACGTGCGATGGCATTGAAGCCTGCTGTCGTAGCATAAGAGCGCGAGGGACTACGGAGAGGAATACGAGCAAGACGAGAGATCGACATGACGGACGGATCCAAAGGGAAGTAGACTGAGTACTTGACGCCGGTTGACGGTGCCCCGCGATGGTCTCACGTGATGCCAGCACGTGATGGAGACACGTGGATTTGGGTACTTCCAAAATTCAAATTGTGAGCTCGTCCCTCGTCGCGGTGAATAACGGTGAACTCATCTCCTCGCTGTCGCGTACATCCTCGATGAACGCCCCAATACCAAGTGGAATCCCTGCTCACCACGGCGGTCGACATCAAGACCCGTTCCACAACCAGAGTATGACAGGCATCCTCAACCATCAAAACTGGCCGTCGATGAATCAGAACCAATATCCTCACCAAACCCAGAATCATCAATGGCAACAGCACCAGCAGAGCATGCAGAATGGTCACCACACGGCCCAGCAGCACCAGCCAAATAGTAACGTGCCAGCTGCATCGAACGTGAACTCAATTCAGCACGCGTTCCCCAATCCTAGTTTTGATCTCGCGTCTGTCGTTCCACAGCAGTTCATGCAGGACTTTCTTCGCCTAACAATTCCAGTTGGCCAGTCACCTAATGACGATTCTATCCTTGCTCAAGCTCTTTTCGACTGCAAGCAGTCCGGGAAGACGTACAGACAGGCTCTGGAAGGGTTGCATGGTGTGCGTGTCATCTCTACTAAATCTTAACGTGCACACGCATTGATAACACTCCCTTAGGTCAATAATCACGCGGCCAACCTTTGGAAAGACTATTACCTCGACCACCACGACCGCTTCGATGTCCTCGTCGCTCGTCTGACAGAAAAAAGCCAAACATCAAGAGCAGTCAAGAAACCTTTTACTTCCAACCGCGCATCTTCCTCTGCGACAAAGTCTGCTTCCCCTCTGAACAATCGTGATCGTGACTCGCGAAAAAGACAGCCTTCACCTTCTCCACCACTCCGACAAAGTCGACCCCCTAAACGCTCTACACCTACCGCCATCAGCACAACCTCGTCCCTAGGCTACCGTCCTCCAAAACGCCCTCGAGCTACTCTCAACTCCCTCTCTGCACCCCTCCTCCCGACAAACCTTCCCTCCAAGCTTATGCCGCTTCAAGCGGATATTACTTTACCCCCTCCACCGTCACGAAGCCCTACGCCCCCAACAAGAATCGAAGCTGGGACAAATGGGAACAAGTATACGGAGGAGGATCGCGCGTATTTCTTGAACTTTATCAGTTGGAGGCTGAGTCAGGATGCGAGCCTGACGAAGAAAGAGTTGTGTGCGATGTTGAATGAAAAGGTGGGATGTTGTGCTTAAACATGTGTTCTTTACTGACCCTGTACAGGCCCCACATCATAGCGCGCCCTCCTGGGCATCTCACTGGCATACCAGACATGACATCGCAGATAAGATCCTGTACTCCTTCCAGGGCGACGATGATGAAGACGAAGACGAAGACGAAGACGAGGAAGACGACGATGAAGACGATGAAAATTCAGACTCTCCAAACACGCCATCTGATGTAGTTGAAGACTCAGAAACTGAAGTCATTCGTCAGACAACATCCACACTTCGTCGCACAAAACCGGCTGCTCGTGTCCCAAAAACTAAGATGGTCACATCCAAACGGGGCGCCTCTTTCTCGCAACCCTCCCCTTCTCCCTCGTCTGGCAATCACGATGCCTCCGCCACAACAGATACTGACGAAGCGGACATGGGAGCCATTGGTGGTTCGTTCACGCCTGCGGATTGGAGGATCATAGCCAGGTATGTTGCACGCACTCCAGGGTGGAATGACATGGTAGGTCGGGAACGGTGGGAGGGCTTTCTTGAAAAGGTGAGTACTATCATGTTTTATATGGTGAATTTAATGAATTGATCGTGTACATTTGATGGTGTAGTTCCCGGATAGCGAAAGATCAGACAAATCATGGGGTGAATTCTACAGAAGGAACGAAGATGGTGCGCTCCTTCCTCTTTCGCATATCATATTCTGATATTGTCTCTCATTCGCATAGCCATCATGTCCCTGGCAGCCCACTACAAAGGTACAAAGTGGTCGAGCAATAGTAGTATTAAGATGCAGCAAGGGCGGCCGAGTTGGGCACACAATCGGGGACGACAAGGCACAGAAGGAACAGAGGAGAAAGGATCGGATGAAGATGGCGATTATGAAACAGACGATGGTGAAAGGTAGGAGATATGCGGCAGAGAAGTCTTGCCTGTAGCCTATATAAGATGACTTGCTGGAGCTAGCACATTGGTCAATATTTTGATGGCCTTGGCAAGGTACCATACGATTTCTTCTAGTAATGATCTTCTTCTGCAAATCTTATATAACGCCTACGCATATGCATTAATGCTCTCTGAATCTGAGCTGCAGAAATGTTCACTGTAAGGATGCTCGAGCCTCTTATATTCTGGTACTAACCAATTATAGTTTAGGGGACAGCATTGGCGATGACATTTAATTTTGGACGATTACTGCGCGTCTGCATGTCTTTTCGCACACAACCAGTTTTTCATGACAGTCGCCTCAAACTGAGCTCTCATGGATCAAGGGCTCCGGCACGGTTCTTCTCCCGAGACAACAGTCCGCTCAAGCGAGGAGAGATCAAAGTTTGAGGCGGAGGCTTCAGAGCAAGGTCTCTATGACACGAGCTCATTAGGAGCTTCACCTCGTTCTCCACCACCTTCCACTCGTTTCTCAAGACTCGCTAATTCATTTAGAGCACGATCCCCTCAGTTGTATCATGTTGCTGATCGAGCAGTCAAATACATTCGGGGACCCAGGCCGAAAGTCGATCTTCCGAGTGAGTTTTCATGTTTTGGATCACTTGCTGCCGGCGCTCACAATATGCAGACCCTGTGCCCCTCCTCGGTCGCACATACAACTTCAAAGGCCGTCGACTCACCATCACACTCGAGCCTGCGATTATTCAATTCACTCGTCCCCTTAGTACCGCTACATGGCTTTTCGTCCTCCTCGTAGCAGCATATATCATCTCCTTTTCCTTTTTGGTCCGCGCACAGTGGTATACAATCCCTGCAAGCTCTTTTGTCGGTTGTACATCCGTCTACTGGACAAGAGACGCAGGATGCGGTCTGGACGGTAGTTTGTGTGCGCCGTTTAGTAATTCGTCTTTTGATTTCAGATGCCCGGCGCAATGTAGCAGTGTTGTCCTGCAGAACCCCCGTTTGGTGGGCGATGAATCTGTGGATTTTATACCGCTGCTTGTTGGAGGTGGGGATAGTCAGAAGACTTATAGAGCTGATAGTTTTATCTGCGCTTCTGCCGTTCAGGCGTAAGTTGTCGATAATTTGTTTCATTTTCAACGCTGCAGACTTGACTCACGTGTTATCTACACAGCGGCCTATTCAGCGACTCGACAGGAGGTTGCGCATCTGTTAACCTCGTGGGGAACTTCACGAACTATTTACCTACAACTGCTTTCGGACTATCCTCCATTGGATTCCCCTCTGTATTCCCGATGTCCTTCAGATTCTCACCGTCTAATGTTCTCACTCATTGCACCGACCTCCGCACACCGGCGCTTGCTTTCAACATACTTATTACCTGCCTTCTCTTCCTCGTATTGCGACCCAAAGCTATCGTCATGTGGTGGTGCCTCGTCTGCATCGGGTTTTGGCACATCGCATTGTTCTCCCAGCCCCAAGCGACCCCACCCCCACTGGACGTCGCCTTTGGTGCATTCCTGCCTACCCTTTTCGTCTGCTATGGGTTCTGGCGCGTTGCTGTGAGGTTTACATTGCCTCTGTTCGCAAACGCGCCGTTTGAAGCTATGATATGGTACCTCGCGCCTTACTGGACTGGTGTTCTGACAAATCTTACCATGGGCCAAATCCCTATTGATCGATTGACCGCTGCTGATATCAAGCAACAACCGGGAGGTGTTGTAGCACTGATCATTATCGTCCTCATCGTTCTCGTCCTAGTGGTCAACCAGGTACGTGTTATTCGGAAGACTGGCTGGGTGCCATACTATCTCGGGTGGTACATCCTCGGAGGCCTTGTGACGCTGGTGCTGGCGTTGCTGCCTGGCCTGCAATTCAGACTGCATCATTACATCGTCTCGATGGCATTGTTCCCTGTCACTGGCTTCCCGACGAGGCTTTCGGCGATTTATCAAGGGTTCCTCCTTGGAATGTTCCTTAATGGCGTGGCTGCGTTCGGCTTTGCCTCAATGCTACAGACCGCTGCTAGTGTATGTCTTTTTGACTATACATGCCTTCAGTAGCTCATGCGATGTTGCAGCTTGTTAGAGACGGGACAACTGGTTCCCCCCTCCCCACATTCCTCACGAATTCCACCACCTACAACGCCTCTATTGCTCTCGCGAACCAAACCATCAACTGGCACAGCATGCCTTCGGCCATTGCCACGCAAGGCTGGAATGGCTTCGCATTACTCGTGGATGATGTGGAGGTGTACGTGGGCACTGCACTCAACTACTCGCTTGCTGCACTGGAGGCTGGCTTGCCACATTTCTTCAGGCTTGCTGTAAGTGTTTTCAAGGGACTTTCTTGGCTGGCTAAAGACTGACGAATTCTGTTGCAGTACACAATGGGGGGTACACCTGGTGATTTTACGATGCCTGCGACCCTTTGGCCGAATGGAACTTGGGTGGGCCCGCTACCCGGAGCTTCGTAGATATTTATGATCATTATTTAGAACATTGTAGTTTTTGGACACTGTTGTTGCGCAATTCAGGACTTCCTATCTCGTTATGGCCATTGTTGGCTTGTCCTCGTGATTCTCTTGTATTAGCAATGTATACAGCGGAAATACGAAGCCATTCCGTATACGGAATATATGCGGCTGCTCATTGTGATTGTGGACTGTGTCACTGGAGTCCTGGACTGGACACCAGATGAAAGACATTTATACTGCTCTTCCCGACGCTCCGAGCCCTCGCACTTTCTCAATCATCCCATCATCCTCTGAATCCTCTCGATCTGAACTCATGGCACCCCCTTCTTCCTCCAAAAAGTTGAATTTTGACAAAAAACAACGTGTGTCCTGGACACTTATAGTTCACCCAACGTTAGATGCATGATCATGATCCGCTTATAGATTTTACACCCGACGTCTCACGCCGCGGATGGACCTGCAACATTTGCATCCCAAGGCGCACCAACCAATTCCATTTTACGTCCATGCAAGCTGCAGTTCGACACGAAAAAACGTCTCCCGAGCACGCGCAGCACATCTCCGAATTAGAATGGTGGCAGCCACGAGACGATGACGGCTGGGGAGCACTCGAGCAGCCTCCGCTAACTTCCGATGGCCTGCGCACATGGGAGATGCAGACACACGTGGATCATGTGTTTGATCTAGTACCGTTCTGGATCCGTGGTGTGGATGCTGCGGAGAGGGGCGAGGTGCTAAGGATGGAGGAATTCTTGCAGATGATGGAGGAGGATGGCGGATGGCGAACCTCTGATGAGGTTTGGGGGATGTTGGGAGCTTGCAGGAAGCCGAATCATGAAGAGGGAAGCGATGGGTGGGGGCGTAAAGATGATGTGTCTGTTCCCAAGGCTGCTGGTACAGACTTGACATCTGATGACCAGGATAAAGGCTGGGGTGTTATGGAAGAATGGGCGGTCCCTCCTACCAATAGCTCTTCCTCCCACCAGAGACAAGATCTCGGCGGCACGCATCCTTTTGTAGATGACATCGCTCTTCAAGAAGCAGCAGATGAAGATAGGCGCCGAAGGATGCACCACTTTTTTGAAGTGAGTAACCTCATGGTGTACTTCAGGGCTGCAAGTTATTTTAACTTTATGCTCATGACAGATGCCGACGGAACAGAAGGTGTTGAAAATTCAGGAGATGATCCGTTACCTTCACGCCCATCCTGCCTAGCAGTCACTCGATGTCTTCAAGCACTTCTCGTTGTTGTTATCATGCTCTCATCGTTCGCCGGCTCGTAGATGTTTCTTGCATGCAGTCACGGTCTGCTCTCGCTTCATTTCAATAATCTAACTTCATGCGCATCTGATATACCACAAGTAATTTGTATTTATATATTCCAGTGAATTTATTCCGAAACCTTCATAACGAGGGGGTCAATACCCCTTGCCTGATCACCCCAGGTATGATCATTATCATCACTCGATGCTAGTCGCTTGGCGTTGTCTACGCACTGGCTTGGTTGTCGACGTCACAGCCTTCAAACTTGTACACGGAAAACCAGGTTAGACCAGGTTCTACCTCAAAGTTCAAGCTGCGGAGTCCGGACAGCTTATAATAAAGCTGTCTCAAGTGTCAACCAAGCCTGTGTCCGCTAAGTGACCCAGTATTAGCATTTTGATCAGACATAGCAAATGTTGAGAACTTGGTGACACAGGTCCCAGACATGGGCGGCCGCTTGCGCGAGTCTCACCAGTCGCACAGAACATCATGAACATGGCAGTGGTACTGCCTGGCCACCTTATCGCGCAATGGATAAAAAGTCCTCCTTTGCTCCAACAAGTATCAACTCACATAATCACATTCTTCCCGCTCCTTCACGATGCGCATTTTTGTTCTTGTATCCATTTCAATGGTGCTAAGCATCATCGGAACCAACGCCTGCCCAACGAGTAAGTGAGGTTGTGAGTTGTCTCCCTCCCGAGTTTGACGATGCTGGTAGATGTTCGTCGGGAGCCGCAAACTAGTATCACTCGACCTTGGGTGTGGGCAGAGACGGGGGACAGATGAGAACGCGATGAACGATTTTCATTGGCTGACTACGCTAAGAGCTTATGTAATGTTCATACCGGAATTTTAAATATGTTCAAGATCGTGCCAACTGGTAGATCTCAACGTTAACATTCAACTGCGAAGGTAGTTCCCTAGCAGCCCCACAAGTGACCACAGCGCATGAAACGATCCGCGAAGGAACTATCAAAAACAAACCACGTTCAGATGGCGAACATAGTGGCACAAAATGTATCCGAAAATAGTTCGTGCCAATTAATCTTAAGTTCAATTGTCGTCTTGCCACTTGAAACTCCATCAGACCATCATGCCATCACGCATCATGAATGTCACCTGGGTATACAAATTGATGATGTATCAACTGCATGATGGACCGCTTGGTGCATTTTTACATCGGCCTTACTAAATCAGACTCGTAACAAAGTACAGCAAAGGAATGTACCCCCGGTCATATCCGTTTTTACAGCCTCATGACAATCTAGCCTGAGTGGAAGACGTGAGCCATTTGTTTACTTCTCGGTCGATCCATCCTTGATCTATTTCAATTCAAGGGCTGCGCGGTATATATGGTAGGACTCCACTTTTCTACGCCCACCAGGTTCGCCACTCATACGCTCATCCTTCAAACATGACTCTGGTCTCAAATGATCCTATTTACTGGCCCTCGATCAATTTGAATATTTTTTTCAGCTATTTTGCAGGTTCGTGGAGAGACAGTCTGATCATGATGTCTCGAACTAACCTTGACTGTGGTTTGCAGTTATCTCCACTGTGGTGGTGATATACGATTGGAGTAAGCAAAAATATTTTAAAACCAGTTTCATCCTTATGATATCTCCAGTCCTGGCATTCGGACATGAGGTAGGTTGATACTATCATCACCGGAGCAGCCGTCGCTAAGAACGGTTTGATAGGTCGAATTGATCTGGGTAAGCAAAGCAGAGTCCCATATCAGAACAATGACAGGATAATTGATTCGGGGCAGAGGCGACCCTGGTCCCTTATAACCGTTCTATATGTCGGCGTATGTAACATATAGGCGCAGTTGGTGAGTTGTGCTGACTCCAAAATATCCTAGGTGCGCTATGCTGGAATGCCATATGCTGTGTATGTCTGCAAGGCTAACAAGTTGGCGCTCTGCTAATAAATTCATCTCTCACAATCAGCATCAATATGCTGGGTTTGTCTCCTCACATACATCATGTCATGTCGCCTGACCAGTACCATATAGACAATCTTCCGACAGTCTCAGTGACAGATGCGGTGAGTATTTAGTGCCGATTCCTGACATCCCTGAACAACCAAATGCACTCCTCTGCAGGGGTGAGGTTCTAGACCAGCCTGTTTGTTCAATATAATGACTGTAACAGCTGTGAGTTTCCGGTGTGTTTGGTACTCCAAATCTCATATCTCATCACTAATCGGGGGTTTCAGGTGCTAATTTCTACTATGCAATAAATTGGATCTCTGTGGTTATGAATGTGATACTGGGCGGTGAGCTACTCAGCTGCAAGTATTTCAGCGATCCCGAGTTGACTCAAATTTTGCTAGCCATCATGATCATTCGATTGCACGCCCTGTATCAGGGGTCCAGAAAGATGCTTATTTTCCTCATCGTGACCTTGCTACCCGTCGTTATCACCTCTGGAGTATCCGTTGGATTCACAAACAGCTACACTTCAGGAGGTAAGCTTCCATTATGAACGAAAGGCTTCAGTGCATCAAGCTAATTAGATGAATATCAGAGGAGCTCGTCCTGTCTGGTACCTATAAGTGTGGTTATGAGTTTGGTGGGAATTCCTCACTTCTGCTTTTCATCACTTGGATACTCGGCACTGTATGGGAGGTCCTCATGTTTTGCCTTGTGGTCTGGATTGCTGTAAAACACTTCCGCGAACTACGACGATGGACCATTGAGGGCTTCTATACGGTTTTGATAAAAACTCATGTGCTTTACTTTGCAAGGTTAGTTCGTGACTTCGATGCGGCTATCTTTTCTTGCTGAAGTTCCACACGTGCTATATAGCTGCGCTGCAGTTTCTTGCTTCCAATTCGGTTACTACTCTCCAGCCTTGGTATGCTGACCTGTCACTAACACATCCGTATGTGACCATTGTTCATCATTGTTATAGGCGACATCTCCCATAGGATCTCTGGTCTATGGCGGCGTTCTTCAAATTTTGTGGAATGTGCAGATGTTTGTGCTGGGACCACGTCTTATCCTTAGTGTTCGAGAATTCAACGCTAAACTTGTAGCTGGTTTCGAAGCAGAAACCAACATGACTGCAATTGATTTCCAGGAGCACACTCGTATGTCAATTGGCAGTATGACTGCGTGACGTTGGGTTGTGCGACGGTACCGCTGGTGGATATATCTGATTTGGCGACACTTGTGTTTCGTCTCCTTCCTTTTATTTGTCATCACGGGCTCTTTACAATAGCAATCAGAGTAGCAGAGACAGTAGCCAGAGTGCCGTTTGCACCTGTGACTCCCACGTAGCCCTTGCAATTAGAGGCGGATGTAGGGTGCCTGGGCGCCTCTAGCAACAGGTAGATACAGCAATATAGCGCTTGGATGGATAATTGCTGGGTATTTAGGGTGGGTACTTAGCAAAAATTCACCGTACTCGGTAGTAATGTGTCACTAGGCACCTCCCTGCGTGCTATTAATATCGTTACCTTCGGCAATACATCGTTCCTGGCCCCGACAACATTCGGCAAATCCCGCAAACCTTCGTGCTCGCTGTCTGCCACAGCGAGCTCACATTCCAAGCATTCCCTCAACCGTTTCACGTCAAATTTTTTACACAATGTCATAGCAGGTATATTGTATACAATTCTGTCACAATGTATGTCATAAATGTCTTGGATCCCCTCCTAGGACATGCTTTCCTTCCCCTTCTGCAAGTACAGCCTATGAACAGTCCACAGAGACCCTAAGAACATCATGTAGGGCCTGCGCAGCCTCTTCTACTGTTTCTGAATCCTCCTCTTCCTCCTCCAGTTCCTCCAGTTCCTCCAGGGTCTCTAGGACATCCAAATGAGACGGGATAATGCAAGATTGTCTTGCAGCATGGTGCATGTGGATGTGAGATGAAACTTGAATGTGTGGTGTGCTGGCGCTGTCACCAGGAGAAGATTTAGAACTTTCTCCAGGGATGATGCAACCGCTGAATCCAGGGAGCTCGGCAATATCTGCTAAATGCTGCAAAAGATGACCATTAGCTCTCCCATGTGCCAAGCGTTGAGCGCCAATCTGGTAAGAGAGTGCAGGATCTAAGGGCATCATTTGTGCCTCACAAGCACATAGGTAGCGGTCCTCATCTCAGATGTATGTTACGAGACGTCGAATCTCGATGTTGAGGTGAACTATCTCCTCCTTGGCATGACACATCTTGAAATACAGATCCATCACTTGACGAGAGGCCGGTGTTGCCCACGGACGCTCTGATACATCTTCCCGAGCATCATGTAGTAGGTCAAAGTCGGCCAGGAATGCGTATTCAATGACCTCGTCCCATTTAAGAGTTTGACAGGGTGGAGTGAGTGCAAGCGCTGCAGTATTGTACTGGTCAAGAGCTGTGCAAATGGCTGTGGAACGAGTCTGCAAAGCCTTTGCAATGTGCTTGTGCAATTTGTACCCTGAAAGAAGCAGTCATCAGAGGAAGAAGCCACTGTTAAGCGAAACAATGATCACCTGTACCAGAGCGGTTCATTTTTGTCAATTCAAAGATTCAAGCAACAACTAAACCTTCTAACGTATCGAGAGCATGCTGATATCTTCTTTTGGCGACCATCCGTCCAGCATTCTGCCACTCAGGATCATCAGGAACCCACCTACGCACAATATTGAGCTTGTTCTCGAGTTCTTGCATGGTTGTGAGATCCTTCTCAAAAAGTTCGAGGGTATGTCTACGAGCTGTCTCCATTCTATGAGTTGTGGCAGCATCTGCCATGCTAAATGAAGCACTTGCAGGTGTTGCAGACACCCAGATGGATCTTGCACTATCAAGGTTATTCCTGGCAAGATAAAATATCAGTACACGTAAAGTCGTTGCAATAGAGAAGATGTACTGGCTGGCAGTGAGGTTTACTAACTTCTGCCAATATTCCATTTGCAGCGTCTCGTGCTCTGGCTCACTGCACAGGCTGTGAAGGTAATCCCTTTCCTCTTGCAACCACCATTCAAATACAGACTCGTCCGGGATGTGAATGTCTTGCATGAGCTTCTTGAGGTTGATCTCACCATCTGAGAGGATGTTCAGCACCTGCTTGTAGTTATTGTATAAAAAAGTTCCTAACATCGAGTCAGAAAGTGTTTGATCTAAGTAACAAAAACTCACCGAGACTTGGATAGACTTCATATTCATCGTTATGCTCGAAGTATGTTGCAATGAGCTGCTGGCAGTGGAATACACTGGCATAATGCAGTGTTGAGGCTAGAGCATTAGATTTCGAGAATGTACGTTCACAAGTCTCAAGATCTTTGAGTCCAAGACCTGACACATAAGTTGCAAGATGATATAACTGGCAGAGGTGTTTATGTGCATGTCCATGGAAGGCTCCAACCAGACAAGTATGATGAAGTGATTGAGCACGTGGACCTAATGCACTGTTATTGAGTGTGGTCTTGAACTGACACCCAATATCATAACTGCTGCCCAAATCTGAGCCAAAGGCATAAGCAGCTTGGCGACAACAGAGAGCAGATACTTAGCACTGCAATGAAAATGTCAGTACAAGTTGGAAAGAAACGAAGAGTCAGACTTACAGTTCACCACTTTGGACCATGTTGGCAATAAGAAGACAGAAACCATGGCGACACACAGCAACAAAAACCCCTGTTTCATCATATACCCCCCAAGATCTCTTTGTCTTCTCATCATCCATATTCTTCCATCGCCCAGCACAGGGGTTCTCATCATCGGAAGGCTCAACCTGTAGATACTTGTCGTTATTCATTATTTTTGAAAATGAAAACAAGAACTTACCGAATCCTTGTCGTGTTGTGCTGGATTTGCCCACTCATTAACATACTCACGAGAAAGATACCGGTCGTTGCACACCCGCTGTGTCATAGGAAGTTCAATTGAGGGCCCTGAATAGTCTCCGTCAGCACCTAGCAGTCGTCGCAAGACCCTCTTGAGTGAGTCATTGCCATCCATGGCATAGAGCAGGCAGAAAGTCATTGCAGGCTCATTTTGCAGCTCATATGTGCAGCAGGGGCAAGCATTCCGCAAACACCAGTTGGGAGAGTTGCGATGAATTATGGCGTTGACAAGAGAATCCACACGAGTGTGCAATTGCAGATAGAGGTCAAATGATATCGAAAATTGGCGTGATCAGTACCTATGAAATACAGTCTTGAGTGAGAAGTTAGTGCTAACATGCAAATATGTCAAAAAAAAGACTTACTCCATGCAAGTCACAAATGGACTTCACATAAGCTTGAATAGAAAAGTGAGGATTGTGCAACTGAGCAATGCGGTATAGTTCCAAAGCATCTATAGAAATAGCAACAGATGGTGATATGGGGGAGCAAGGGATGACACCATGGCGGACAAGAGCAGATGCGACGAAGTGGTTGGTTGATTCGATAGTTACCGAGACCTTCTCAGCGTCTAAGTTCTACATTAGCCAATGGGTGTAGTCTGGAGATGAAACTTACAAAAAATATCGACAACTTGAACATTCCAAGAGCCTGAGTTAGGGTCCACATGTGAATGCTGATTCCTATGAACCTCCAAGAAGCCCTGAAACCCATGCTGAGCACGTTGATGGCTCCATTTAAGGTAGGCGTCAGTAAGTCCAAACAATTGTTGATCAAAGGCATCAACATGGCGCTGAATGCGATCTCTGCGAGTCCGGTGATCCACATGGCGTGTTTGTTTGCTTGAAGATTTTCTATCAATGTAAGGTTAGTGAATACGACTAGCAAACTCGAACAGCCACAGACTTATGGAGTCCAAAGGTCCCTGTATATCTCTCTTGCGAGATCCTTGAACTCGCCTCCCACATGACTGATGTCAATTGGGTGAGTGCCGTCTAAGATGTTGTTGAAGTCTACGCTGTCATCGCCATAGTCCATGCTGTCAAAAGCACTGTTACTGGCCTGCTGCTGAACAAGTGCCTCAAGCCTGCGGTGCTCCTCAGGAGACATTGCTTGAGAACTGTAAGTCTTTCTAGTTGTCCAACCAGAGTAAAACTTACCTTGAAGTCGGGCACACTGCTCTCCACGAGCCTTGACGGCACGAGTCGCAAGTGCTTTTGGCCCATAGACCTCATTCAT
Source organism: Suillus weaverae (assembly GCA_016767475.1). NCBI lineage: Eukaryota > Fungi > Basidiomycota > Agaricomycetes > Boletales > Suillaceae > Suillus > Suillus weaverae. The sequence goes on from MU179297.1 coordinate 194,178, forward strand.
GTGGACTTGAAGACCCTGGTGGTTGCGATCAGCTTTGATTTGCCGGACCTTCTGAGTGGTGAGTTGCGTTTGATTTTGAGATTTCACTAGCATCTGTGCAATACCAATCAACAAAGGTATTATGATGCACATGACCACTGACCTTTGTGTTTCAGATATCTTGAGATTGCAAATGTCACGGATGGCAACTTCTTCAACTTCTTCAACATCTTCAACATCTTCAAGTAGACCCTGTGGGTTGTATGAGCTGTTGCAGGCAATGACACTGTCAGGTATGTGGTGATTTTGAACTCAAGTTTCAAGCTGACTTTTAATTACAGACCTTCCCTTCAATACTATCACATACAGCAAGAAGCACACAACTAAAACTGACAAGGAACACATTACATTTTCAATCCTTGTCCTTGTGCATCCACACCTGTAATACATGCTTTGCAAAGCTCACATCACTCCAACATGCTGTCATCAGCTTCCACAGATCCCCCATCACCTCCCACAACTCTTTCCATTCTCCAATCTGAGCCTGGCAACTCTCTTACAGGTGCCCTCACAGATGCCATGATGCATGTTGCACCTTACATCCCACCAGTCCCTCACCCTAGCAAGCTGCATGCTCCGCTTCCTGGTGAGCACCCTGACACATATTGGGTTGTTATGGTGGGCCAGGAGGTTGGAATTTTTTTTCATTGGTGTGTCACTTCCAAATTCATCATTTCCATTCACTTTACTAACTACATGTCTAACTACTTTAGGCTTGACGTTGGTGAACATACTAAAGGCATCAGCAGGGCCATCCAGGTCAGGCAAGAGACTTGGGCAGATGCTTTGCACCTATATACAAGGAAATACGACGAAGGCGCGGTGGAAGCACGCCCCCATGTAGGGGGTCATTTCTGGCCACCCCATGTCCCTCACACTGCCCCAGCATCGCCTGCCTCATCTGCAAATTCAAGTGAGGGTAGTATCTGGACGCATGTTGAAGATTTGTCGGATCAGATGAGCCAGGTCACGCGGTACTAGACTAGAATACATATAGTATTAGTAAATGAAAATCTGAACGTGTTATTCATGTTAATTCATTTTTATTGCTTGAGATGATCTCAGACTGTGTTACTTGAATGATCCCAGCACTTGAACTAAGTAGTTGAAGTAGCAGTGAGTAGCAGTGCATCATTGACACTTTTGAATCATGGGGATCCAGTTGCCGGTTGAGTGACAGTGGAAGTTCAATGAGTTTATGAGCATTAAACCAGCAAGTTGAATGTCTGTCCTTCCACATCACAATTAAAGCACCAGACTACTCAGATATGATTGAACGGGCCATCCTCATGCTGTCAGACACGTTGGCATGATCAATTTACTTATATATTGTGCTTCCTGGTGGTGTTTTATGTGGTATAGCGAACATATTTGCTATCCAGTTCACTATGTTCGCTACTTGTCATTTCAGCGCTCTGCACCACACTCTCATAAGTTGTGTCATTTCAAGCACTGATCACACTGAGGAATTTGATGGATAAGTTTTATTGTATTGCAATGTATCTAAGCTCGTTCATAGTAACATACAGACGAGAACCTCAAAGTAGGTATGGAAGGGGCATATTCATCAAGTTTGACTTCAAAGAACTTCACCTCTGATAAGATGATGGTGAGCATGTCATATATCTGCAAGAACTTATCCTTCATCACCCTGGCATTCCTGCAATAGCTGGCAGTGATTTTCCTTAGGTCTCCAAGTATCTCCCGCCCTGACTGCAAATGATCATTGCAAATGCCGAAGAACATGTCCACTGAACGAAAGGTTGAGTTGCATTCTTGCTGAGCACGCAGGCGGTCATTGAATTGTTTTTCCCATGTGTTTTCTGGACCCCAGTTGAACTGCCAATCGCTAATCGCAATGCGGACATCTTCAATAGTGGTCTGTTCAACCTGCTGAGGGTCGCCGCAGGATTCATTACTACCTGCAAATTATGATTAGAATTAGCGTGTTGAAGCGGGATTGATGTACTTACCAACAAGGCACTCCTCATGTTGATTGTCTGCACCATGGCGCTGTTCCGTAGCAGCACTGTAAAATGTAATGTCAGAAACATCTTAGTACATAAAGTATATAAAAACTTATGGGCCCACGTGCTTCCTGCAATGTTCGAGTCCGTGGCGCTGTTCCGTAGCAGCACTGTAAAATGTAATGTCAGAAATGTCTCAGTACAGAAGATATAAAAAACTTATGGGCTCGCACACTTCCTGCAATGTTTGAGTAAATAATAGAAAAATGTCGACAAAAATACTCACCTTGCCATCCATGTGTGTGCCTTTTCATTTTGTGCAGCTTGTACACTAGCTAGTCTATAAGCTTTTGGTAAAATATGGATGATGATTAATATGACTTACCCTGGCTTTGCAAGCCAATGTGCAGATGCCTGCTGCTGTGTTTCTGCACATGTCATCAGTGGCAATCAGGAGGAAGGATGCAGCTGGTGGCGATGGATCAGAATCAATTCTTACATAAACATGCATGGAAGCAATTAATGTTGATCAGTCAAGGTACATACTATGTAAGGGGCTTCTCTCACATGCAGCGGATGAGTCTTTTCTTCATGCCTTATCACCACTCAAGTCCCAGATCCATAGTTGGCATTTGGACTCTGCAGGAATGGACTCTACAGTGTCAGGAACCCGGTATATCAAAAGGTATGTGGTGGGTTCGTACCTCCTGAGCCACATTGACCTGGCTCATGCCATTTATGCAGGTGCAAGTCTGGGGCATGCATCCCATGGCCAGAGAAAGTGAGACGAGTATGACCTAAGAAGGGTAGTGAATTGCCTGCTCCTGATGGTGATGCCACAATCCCTGAACACATTCTTCGCCCTACTCCTGGTGGTCCACCCCCACCTTACAAAGAACACGATTTTGTACAACCCGATGTGGTGGGTGGTGATAGTTTCACTGTCGAGAGCTTTCTAAAGACCATCAACCCTGACCTCAGTCACCTCTTCTCTGCGTTTGAGGAACTAGGGATCAGCAGCGAGAGCGCTCTCCAGATCCAGGCCCTGAATGTCAAGCTTGATGAGATCTTAATTACCTGTATGATATTCTTTCATCCAAATCGAGTTCTATCTGCATTTTATGGGTGGCTCAATTTTCAGAATCATTTGCTCCCTTCCCAGTGGAAATCAGGGTATCCTATGAGTTCGGTCAAATGCTAGGAGGTGGAGAAGTCATTGGAAAACTCGAAACATTGTGGAATGAGCTGCTTGATCATGTTGAGCCTTTTGGTGAGTACCCTACTTCTCATTCATGCACACTGCTAACATCTCGTAGAGTCCTATGTATGTCATGCTGTGCTTTTCAATTTTGAGTGCAACTCACAGGGGCTTTTTTAGGTCTCATGTGATGTTGTTGTCAATGGACTCTGGGACACTGATTTTCAAGGAAACAATTATTGGTATGTTTGATTGATTTGATGAGAGAATAATTCAAATTTTTGCGAGTTCAGGAGGAGGGCAGAATGTTCGGCACACCCAGACTTGACAATACAACACATGTCAGAATTCCACTACCATCTGCCCTCGTTTAATTTTGAGGGCTTGGGATACGATGGCATCACCAATGATGACCATAATACCACCCCTCCTCCTCATCAACTCTCGCATTCGTTCATTCCTCCCCATCAACTCCCTTATTCATTCTTTCCGCCTCCACCCATCGAGGAGTTCAGCACCAGGATCAACTGGAATGACCCGGCAGTCATGACTGCATTGGTGTCAATGGTGGCAGACCTGCCAGAAAATACTTCATTGTTGCTAATGAAGATGTCAGAGGGCACTGCAGCTCTCACCAGCCTCTCAGCCATTTCCACCACTGACGCTGATGCCAGCTCCCTCGTGCTGTGGTGCATGGTATGTGATTGATACCATACCTGTTGTATAGAAAGTGTGATAAGGAAGGTATGAGAGTTTGTCTAGTCCTTTGCTGTCACCAAGTTGTGTCTATTTTCCTTGTTCTATTTTAGTTTCTCACTTCTCAGATTTATCTTATCTTGTATTTATAGTGATCATGTGACCTTCTGTATGTTTCAGTTTGTTTATTTTTGTTTGGGCTTTGTTCAGCCACACTTCTGTTTATTTCTGTTTTGTTTCTTTCAGCCACCATTTTTGTCAGCACATCATGTGACTGGTGAATTTACTGGTTTTAAGGCTGACACAACATGTTTAGTCATGCTTGGTCAGGCTTTGTAACAACATTTGGATTGACTCACCATAAATTGACATGGTTGGTCATGCTTTATAATTTCTTTGTAAGAATTACCCTATGTATGTAATGTAGATTACTAAAAGCTGATTCATCTCTCCCTTTGGCCTAGTATTCTTACCAATCCATCTGATGCAATCATGCTTAGTAAGGGGAATTCCAAAAAGGTATAAAAGGACTCCTTTTTGCCACCCAAAAATAGAACTTCCCACTTTAAAACCATCTCCAACGAGTGAGATTACATAAGAACTAAAGTGTGGGCCTACAAGTTGCCTTGAAGTAAGATTACTAAGCATTTCTTCTTATAGTTATACACTGCCTTACAGGGGATTGACTGTATATACTATATTATTTGATCATTAAAGCCACACTCATCACCATCCTTACGTTGATTCATTAAAGGAATTTGTTGACATCAAGGGTTGACTTTCATTATTGAAACATAAAGTTATAACGGATCCTTGCTAAGGTTGACTGTATAACTATCGTATTATCAGATAGTTGTATACTGTGATCGCTATACAACTATTGTCGTTATTGTCTTATCTAAGTGTTGTATGACTGCATCATATACAACCATTGAACAGCTCTCAGTCTAGCTTTACGAATATTTACTTTGACTCTCCCTTTCAATGGAAAGTGAGACATGAACCTCAGGAGAACACAACCAAGTTGAAACAGACTTTCATAGGTTGAAACACGACCTACTAGGGTGAAACATACCTACCCTTTTTTTTTTCAGAACACAGACAGGAACCCAATTGCATTACATTAGTGCTATTGTACAAGTCAAGAAGAGGACAACAAACTAAATCCTCCCGAGAACTCACCACGTTATCTACCACAAAAACTAGAAAAGTCGTAGACCGTGAACTTAAGGACTGGCAAGAAGTCTTCAGTGTATAATAGTGTTGTCATTATACACAATATTATATAAGACCCTTAAGTAACAAGACAGCGTGAGTGCTGGAGGGCACTGCAGCTCTCACCAGCCTCTCAGCTGTTTCCACCACTGATGCTGATGCCAGCTCCCTCACATGAGAAACATCGCTATCTCCCCATCACAGTCCCCCTCCTGTTCCTTCACCAATATCATTGACTGACCGCATCATGGAGAAGGGAGACAGCTCCACGTGGGCCACTCGTAACCCAGTTCGTCCCATAATACCTGCACGAATGTGTCCCTCCCATCGACCTCTCACAATCACTGAGCGAGAATCCCACACCATCAAAATGGCACAGAAGGTAGAGAAGAGGAAGAAGCTTCAAGACGTGATCTCAGTATTCATTCAAGATCAATCAAACAGACTCCACGAGCTGGTGATTGCTCATGACGTCTCTGACAAGCAAGTCAAGGACATCCTGGGCCTCAAGACACATTACCACAAAGAACACCGCACGCAATTGCATAATGTGATTGTGCATGTCAAATCCAAGGAACTTAATGAAGGTACGTAAATTACATATGAAGGGGTGCATAATCTGACAATCAGCTCAAGGTCAGCCCAGTGGGGACAAGTACAGCTTGGAGGAAATCCAAAACATCATTGATAGTGACCCTGCATACAAGCAGCTGTCAGCTGAGGAAGAACAGGACTACATCAACCAGCTAAATGAGCACCACACCCTCAAGATGAGTGGAGCTTGCGCAAACAATGTGTCAGTGGCTCGAGATGCAGTCACAGTGATGGATCACATCTCAAAGGAGGTAATTGTGGTGTTTCCTATGATATACTTGACTGAAAACCTGTTTTCTATAGCTTCATGCACTCTGTGACCGAGCCGGCATATACGCAACTGTTCTCATGGTCCAGGGACATGTCAACAATCAAGTTCAGTCAACATGGATCACAACGGACAATGCACATGAATTTTGGGAGGATCGGTTGAGTTTAGCGCTTGATGATGTTGTGTGTCAGTTTGAAGAATGGGCCTGCAATCAGAAGAAAAGTAGGTTCTTTGTTTTTTTGGTCCATCTATTAACTGATGCATGGTATAACTAGATATATCCAAGCATGAAGATCTCACTTCTCTGCAAAAGCAAGCTGCGGCGATCATGATGAGTAAACTTCATATGTTTTTCTTATACTCATTCTCATTCATTTCCACTGATGTTTCATCAGGATGCGCGACAGGGAGAATGGACCTCACAATGAATTATCAAAACTACGAGAAGGCTATTGTCTTGGTTTATGGAGTCAAGCTAGATGGTTGGCCAGAGGGTCTCCCTTTCCTTGCACCTTCCCATATGCACACTGTGCTTGAAGTGTGCTCTCTTCATGATGCTTTGGTGACAGGTGCTTGCCATTGGAAGAAGCTCAACCAGCATGAACTTGAGGACCTTCACATGGACATTCAATGACGCTTGGATGCAGGCGAGGTGATAGGCATGGTGCGCAAGAAGCGCTCAGATGCAGGCAAGACACGTAAGCGCAAGGCACCTGCTGCTGACGGCGCTACAGATACCACCATGGCCGATGGTGCTACAGATGCCACCATGGCCAAAGGAAATTCCAAAAGGACTCAGAAATCACACGGGGGCAAGCAGGCTGAGAGGCAGAAGAGAACCAAACCTATGAGTGCTGAATTCATTGAAGACAGTGATGAGGAGGGGTCTAGCAGTGGTCCTGAACAGTCTCCAAGGGCATAATTTTCTTACTGTTGCTTTTTCTCTTGAAATAGGTGTAAGATTCATGTCTGGTTCCTATAGAATAGTCTGGATAATGTCATATGTCCGTCTGAAAAAGATCCGATGTGAAACAGTGAAGGGAATGCCTCAAATGTGAGCTCACTGTGGCAGACAGCGAGCACGAAGGTTTGCAGGATTTGCCAAACATTGTTGGGGCCAGGAACGATGTATTGCCAAAGGTAACGATATTAATAGCACGCCGGGAGGTGCCTAGTGACACATTACTACCGAGTACAGTGAATTTTTGCTAAGTACCCACCCTAAATACCCAGCAATTATCCATCCAAGCGCTATATTGCTGTATCTACCTGTTGCTAGAGGCGCCCAGGCACCCTACATCTGCCTCTAATTACAAGGGCTACATGGGAGTCACAGGTGGCCATTTGAGCCAGCTTGCGAGCACATCACCAAAAGTCCAAAAACCTGATACTGCCTGATTAGGCCTCTGGTCACATGATTTGGTAGCTCAGTTATGACAAGCATAGATCACTAAATACGACCCCCATATTTACCAAGCAGGCCAACTCAGGGACTCAAGGATATGGTCAATCATGATCATACCATATCAGCATGATATACTATGGTATGCCACACGCAGTACTTGCCTGATATGACTTGTATATCTTACAATAATTGTTATCATAAAGGCTCGTTGCTGTCCCTTGCACATGATTCAACAGATCCATCATGATAAAAACTCGCAAGGATTTCACAAGCAAGTTACAAGTTGCCTTGTGTCAATGGTGTCATTGCCTTGACTTTTCTTTGAAGTCCTGTGTTATTAGTTGTTTGGTTGGTGCTGAATAATATCTATCATAATTGCACGCAGCCTGACAAAGCTTTAAACAGTTAGACTACACTGGGGAAAACCACCAAAGACACAATTATGATATACATTGCAAATATCTGCCATTCTTGACAAAGTTTTATAATACCAAACTACTTGAGACAAATCTGCCAAGAAATTGCTAAAAGTCTCAATCATGACACTCATTTTATTATTTTATAAATTAAATCAAATTTTAATTGGGGTTAGGGTATAGTATACATGTAGTATCAATACAGGAGAGCAGAGAGACATGATAGACTAGAAGATAGAGAGGAATATGACAGCTACCTGCCTCAAGGGAGAAGAGAAGGACCACAAGGAAAGGCTAGGGAGAGAGTGGCCAGCAGGAGGAGGACTGAGACCAAGGAGGAGCCATGAAGAGCCCCTTTGGTGACAAACTCCATATTATATGGGTCACCTGACTTACATAATATCCCATATAAGATGGGCCAGTGGACTATGGGCTGATATTATGTATATCCCTGATGTTGACAGGTGGGCCAAGAGGGATATTATTTCCAATGTTGATGGGTGGGCCCATCTATGCCGATGTTATATATATCCTTAACAATGGTGGATGGGCCAGGAGAAATATTATTACTGATGGAGATGGGTGGGCCCATCTGGGTAATATGTAGAGTAGGATGGACATATATTATAGAAGAGAGATATATAGCAAATATTATTATATAGACAGGTGGGCTGATGTATGGTATATTGTATAGATGGGTGGGCTGACATATTAGTACTATTTTGTAGATGGATGGGCTGAGGGAGTGGTGAAATATTTATTATATATATGGGTGGGCTGACGTAGGGGTATATTGGATAGACGGGTGGGCCCCAACATAGGGGTATATTAGATAGATGGATGGGCCCCAACATAGGGGTATATTAGATAGATGGGTGGGCTGAGGGTGCAGTGAAATATTTATTATATAGACAGGTGGGCCGAGAGTGCAGTGAAATATTTATTAGATAGACAGGTGGGCCAACATGGAGTTATATTACATAGATGGGTGGGCTGATGTAGGGGGATGTTATATAGATGGGTGGGCCCAGATATGTATCATACATATACCTACCATCGACCACCAAAAACCAAAACCCAAAAGCCTGAATACACCATCTGACATTCACTGAGTACCAAGTACCAAACCCTGAAACCTGAAACCCAAGACTTGACTTGAAACTCAAAACTCACAACTCATACATTTTTACAAGTTTCGAGTCTCATCTCAAGTCACCAAGTACCAAGTACCAAGTGCCAAGTGCCAAGTACCGAAACCCGAGATTTGGTACTCAGTACTTGGTGAAATGTGTATAAAAATACAAATTTGAGATGATACACATTTTTCTGGAAATTTGAAATCAAAGTTTCGAGGTTCAAGTTTTGAGTACCAAGTACCAAGTACCAAGTACCAAATCCTGATGTAGAGACTCATCTCTCCCTGGGCTCACAATCACCATTATTCCTATCAACTTTGCACCTATCAGTCATCTGCACACCAATTCAGTTATCTGCGATGCGACACAACACAACGTGCTCACACATGACATTGCACACACTGGCACTACTTTGCGCATGCTTGTGCGACTCTTTCTAGGTCTGGTGCCATCCTTCGCATGTCCTATCCATCCGTCCTATAGTCCATAGGTGAGTCTCAGCCTCATATAAATATAACTAATCATATCTCATCATTCCATGACCTCACCGTGTATGAGTGTGGCTATGCAAGTGCTGCTGCCATTTGATTGGCATACATGTGAGAATTTTCAGTCTATTGCTATGGAACTCACCTTATGTTATGTGGTGCAGGTTCACTACCTGCCTTGATGCAAGCAAGACGGGGCTGCAGGTCAAAGCCCATGTTTTCGAGCAAGATTGCAAATCTGCTACTGAGAACACTAAACATTACAGGGGTCAATAATGATAACATATCTAGAACAAACTGATGCAGAAATAAGTCCAATGAACATAGTGGGTGTGTGTGTTAAGGTCGTGCTCAAAAGATGAATCTAAAGGGCTTTGGCTTCAGCTCGTGCGCTGCGCCCCTTACCCGAGTATTGCCCTTAACTTCCGAGGGGGCTATGTGAAGTCCGACAAAGTCCGGACTTCGGAGTATAGGAAAGTCTGGCGGACTTTCTTGACTTAGGGTGGAGAATGAGACAAAGGCCGTTACGGACAAAGTCCGGAATAGAAACAAACGGAGATAGACTACCCTAGGGTAGAGCCGGAGTTATAGTCTAAGGATACAATCCTAAGACTCGGAGATTTGACTGGAGTGAGAACTCAAGTCCGGAGGAGACAGGAAGGAGCAGGAACTAAGTTAATATTCGAACTGAGGAAGTAGCGAGATTTTACAAGGGTTTATATGCTGTAGATATCCTAATCGAAAACAGTCAGCGCAGTGCAGGGCTATGTACGGAGGAATGGAGAGAACATATTAGTAAGTGGAACGGATCATAACATTATGGAGCCGGAGATGAAAAGGGGAGAATGGAATATAATAAGTCGGATATACATAAGACCGGAAACCGGAAATAGGGGAAGTCCAAATGGAGACGAGAACAGGAAAGGATTAGTCTGGAGATTAAGTTTGAGAGATCCGGAATCCGGATCTGGAGCGCAGGATATGACAGTGTGGTATAGTGCATGGGGTAAATGAACAGAATGGCACATCTGGAAGTCCTCATCCAACAAGCTGGACAAAACATTGTTAGACAAGGTCATAGCACCATAAATATAGCAAACTCACAAAGTCTTGCTTGCCACCTGATCAGTCTTAGCATTCATGTGGTTGATGTTTGCCTTTGAGTGATCCAACACACATTTCAAAGAAGTTAGTCTTTCTCTGTAGCAAGATCATGCCCATGAAGCTGAATGGGTTTGTTGCATTGCACACCTTGTTATCGCCTGGCACAATGGCCTGATGGGGTAATGTTTGTTATTACACTCTGAATCGACAGTCTCATTGGGGTGTGGGCGACACTTGAGGTGGCTAAAGAGCAAGCAAGCAAAATTGGTGTGCTGTTTGATGAGAAGATGCAGCGAAGAATTACATAAAGGTGAGGATGCATGAAATGTTTAAATTGTCATTAAGATGATTGGTCCAGTCATGGATGTCTTTTGAGAGGTCCGTCTCCTCGGCAGTCCAGAATGATGCCTCGGCTTTGTTGTACATTCGCCTCGGGTGAATTGTTAAGACAAAGTTAAATATTAAAAGTTAAGCAGTTGAAAGACAACAGATACTAATGAATCTCATGGTATTGAATAGGGAAAAGAACGTTGACAGTCCGGTGTCTGAATTGAGACTGAATAATGCTTGCGATCATTGATCAAAACAGCAAGGTGATAATCCTCGTAGATGAATGATTTAAATCAAAAGGCACAATGCCAAACAATGTATGATTGAAGGGACAGTTTAAACATGAATCATAGTAAAGAAGATATCTGAACGTGCAGAAGAAAGTATTGAGACAAACAGCATATATGTGATCAGAATGACATCATTTCTTGCGGCTGGACCTGCGGACCTCAGCACCTGCTTCATCCACCTTGGCTTTATTACACCTTGGCTTTGGTTTGGGCTTTGGAGGGATAGCACCAACCACATCAGGCTCGCCTGCCAATGTAAGATCTTGCATTGCTGAAGAAATTGAGTTAGATGGTGCTACAATGGTAGGAGCAGGCGAGCACAAAACGACGGGAGCTGTTGCAGAAACAGGTGGCAGTGTGTCAGGGGTGGTGACAGGAGTATTAGGTGCTGGTAGTCTGACCAAGGTAGACAATGGGCATGGAACAGAGGCAGATGGCTGGTGCACAACAGAGGAAGATTGAGCAACAGGTGCAATGATGACAGGATTGAATTGAAAAGCAGGCCCATCACCTCCCTCTTCCATAGCACACTCAAATTCCTCTTCCCAACTGTTGTGGGAGGTGCCTGTATCTGCCACATCAGGAGTGACATGTGAGGATGAGGTTTCAGGAAAGAGGGCATTGTTGAAAAAGTTAAGGATGTCTCATGCCCAAGCACCTCCAGTCAATAGACATTGGCAATAATAGTTGTGATACTGATGGTACATTATATTGCTTTTTTCCACCCTTCACATACAAATCCTTGTCGCCTGAAAGAACAAATATTGCCTACCAGTGGGACAAATGTAATAATTAGTGCACACTCAGAGATACAACGCTAAATGAATACTTACAACAACAGCAGCTGCAGCAATCATACCCAGAATAGTATTCCGTAATTGCCAAAGTTTACCCTTAGTCTTCGGAGCTGGAGCATGGGTGGTGGAGAGGGAGGATTTCCTGAAAAGCGCTACCTTTAAGACCTAAGATTAATAATAGAGGCGATCAAGACTTCGCTCATTTACATAGAACAACATACACACCCAAACAAGCTTTGCTGTTTTGAGAAATTTGTCTTTGTTGGGATGCTCTGGATGAAGAAAGAGTATGGGAGCAAACTTTGTGTATTTGCTGTGGGGATTCACAAGCAAAGCACAGCACTCTGGCTGGGTATCGCGAGGGTAGCCTCAAACAAAAAATTTGGAATTCAACCTGAAAATAGTACCTGCACAAGACTTGACATCTGAAACCATCTCTGAGCGAATGCTGCTGACACCCTTTGCAAACTGTCAGAATTGGAATCAGTTGCAAGTTAATTTAACTGGGCTGAGATTCCCTACATGCAGTGCAAAGTTCTTATAGCCCATCAACTCAAGATTGATTTCTGGGATGAACTTGAATAACTCAGCCTTTATGCCATCCTCTATTGACTGTGGTGACAGCCAGCGCTCACTGCCAAAGAGTTTGATGTTAGGAGGCACACGCAAAGGAAAAATCTCAGCATTAATCCATAGACAGTGCATCATAGAATATTTACACCTGTGAGCCCATGTAATATCTTCTTTGGCAGAGAGTGCAAGATCCTTGGCAGTCAGGTTTTTCCACTGTCGTCCTTTGGCAGTAGAAGCTTCAAGAAGGGCATTATATTTCAATAATTCTTGACATTTGCCACACATATTCAGTAGCAGGTTCTGTGCCATTTCAAGCGCCTGAATGTATGTGAGTAGCAGGAAATGACACTGGTCACAATCACAAGACACACCTGATGGACTTCCTGGATAGTCCCACCATCTCTAGCAGGCGCAATAGCAGCACATACCTGCACAAAATCTTCATCCAAGTCAGTGGAGTCAGAATCTGTCGAGTCCTCATTGGCACGTGAATCACTTTCAAAGTCTGAATCATCTTCAGCTTGGTTTTGCTGTGAGTGAGGCATGGTTCAGAGGCGATGAGGTGCAACTTGGCCTGGGAGTTTCAAAATTTTCATAAGACATTTATATAAATTTTGATGCTTACCTTACATCGCAAACACCTTTTTGAATTGCACTCTCACACAGTATACAAACATGTACTAAGGCTACATGGTCCATTGATAATAATCAGAAGTAATCAAGTCTGATGTAAACACACACCCTACTTACCTCCATAAGTCTAGACTAGACACATCATATCACTGGCAGGAGGAGGCATGACATAATCAATACTTAGATGAGGGTGCTGTTTGAACTGATTTCAAGATTGGGTGCCTGGCGGAGATTATCACTACATCACCACTACAGTTGTAGATAAGGGATCACATACCTTGACATTGTTCTGATTGACTTGCAGCAGGTTGGCAGCTGGACAAGGACAAAAAGTTGGAGGAAGTGGTACAAGGAATGATAACTTTAAATTAATGAGGTGTAGCATCGTCGTTGGGTGCCCATAATACTACCAGCGTAATAGTGAATCTGAAAATAGGCATCTATTACCTTAGAAGGACCTCAAACTTTTCGCATGGAGGAACATGTCCATGTTGATGAGATCCACAAGGAAGAAATCACCATCATGATCATCATCTGGCACAAGTAAGGCGCCGCAAATGATAGACTGCAGGGAAATGAATTCTGAGGAGGCTAGAGATCGTGCCTGAAGGCGAGTCAGCCCCAGATCACGATCCACACTGCGTCTTGAACCAGTGGGAGCATCCATGGGTAGGACCAGTGCAAGTTCGAAAGTGTGATTGCTGACCATGAACTTGAACATGAACAATATCCAAACAAAGATATTCTTGTCAATCCCGTCCTTGTCTAGAGTGTGGATCAAGGCACAATCACGATGTTTGCACCCATGGAAGTTCAGGTTACATTGGAGATAGTCAGTAGTCAGTTTCCAGTCGACAGTAGACTTGTAGTTCACTTTGAGGTAGCGATGCTCTTGGAGCTATAATAAACCATAATCAGCAGATATTCAGAATGATATGGATGAATGAAAGAACCTTGTCGTTAGCTGTAGGCTGCAACCACGTAACACTGTCGGCCAAAGGAATGTTGTTTGAAATAACAAAATTGTTGAGGAACTTCGTGAACTTCTTTTGGAAATCCTGAAATGCACAGTTCAATGTGTTGCCTTCTTCCATTGCAGCGAGACTGACAGGAACTTGAGGAGCGCCGATGTGAAGGTGGCCTGAAAATGGTTGATCGTTGAGTGTATCCTCGTCTTCAAGTTGTCTCTGTGACATTGTGCATTTGTGCCGATCTTCATCGAGGTGGGAAATACGACTGCGGATTAATTTGGAGACCAGACTGATATGATCAAGCTTGAGGACCTATATATTAATGTTAGCATCACAAGCAGTTTGAATTAAGGGACAGTGCACCTGATTGTAAGTACGCTTGCTTCAATGGTCCATGTTGTTTCTCGTTCGGTCAAGTACTGAAGTTACGTGCTGCTCCTTTCATGCAAATGTCAGGGAAAGCGTGTGTCAGAGCATGCACCTTAGGAAAATTCCAGTTCTTGGTCAAATCTTCACCCTGGATATCAATATATGCCTGAAAATATGTTAGATGCAACTAAAAGTCAAAGGAAAATGGTATATAGATACATGTAAGCATGTTTCGAATACTTGGAGCTCTGCTTCTCCAGCAGCAAGTGTCGCTTTGGTATGGACATTGAGTGCTATGTACATAGTCAGTTGCAGGTAGCTACCTATACACTGCAACAGCGCATAGCTGACAGGATCTTCACTGCACCTCAATACATTTCGTGCTGCATACAGCATTTGCTAGAGTCCAGAGAATGTTAGTAGGTTTATTGATATACAACGGCGAATAGAGTACCTTAGCGATATCCCTGAGTTTTTTTGCCATCACTAAATGATATTTTCATGACGGACTTGAAATGGTTCAAGTCACACCATCGTGGAAATGCATCAAACCTGCAGAGTCCTGTAAGAGATATAATGCACAAGGTAATGATGAAATGTATTACTGTTTATCGATTTTCACCTCAGCCTCACGACCAAGTGCCTTCACATGGGTTTTGAGCTCCCCAAAAAGGTGGTTGCCCCAGTTACCAATGTCATTGACATGTAAGGGATTGAATGAAAACGTCTCATGAGGATTGGAGTTTTCAACTTCCCAGAGCACATTCTGATGGTAGTCAATTAAGTTAGGTCATGAACAACAATTAAACACAAACTGTAATAGGATGTAAACCATGCGCCTTCAGCACTTCTTCTCCAGCAACACGGTCCCTCAAATACAGCTCTAAGAAAGCTTTTGCATCCTTGACAGTTCGAGTAGGATATGATGTGCTGAGGTTGGAAAGTTTCGTCAAGGGAACACAACAGACAGGGCAGGGACAATTTGAATGTAGCCCACATATTAATGCCATCACACATCTGTTAAAATGTGAGATATCGTGATGTAATACAAGCCTCAAGAATACATACTGTTCTTCATAATCTGCGGACAGAAGTAGAATTAGTGGGTATAACCATCTCATGATGGCATCAAAGCATTCGTGCACAAAACCTGTTTTGGAGTACAGGATGATGGATTCTAACAACTTCTTGAATGCCTTGTGCCAGACAACATGTTTGAGATTTGTGTAGCTGAGCTTTCAATCTTTGTTGGAATCTGTAGGAACCTGTTGGATTAAAACTTATTATGGGTACCTAATGTGATTGATGCTCGAACACCTACAATTGGTAGCCAGCTGACCACACGACCTCCTCCAATTCCATCACCATTTCTTATGTGAACAGGAAGATTTGCGCAACAAGCTATCACTGGATATGCCTTCACATGCCCAGATGAAGTAAGATGTATTTTGTCAGCATAGAGGATGAAGGCAAATGGGACGCCATTGTTCAGCAATGATGACTACAATAATAGATCAAGTACAGATATGACATATTGATTAGCATAATACAGAAAACGAATACATAATGACAATGCATACTTGGTGTAAGCCTGCTGCTTACTACTTCAGTCATGTGGTTGTTCAGATCACTTATATCACCGCTTTGAGCCTCCATTATCGTCAGACTTGGGTCTCTTACCTACTATCATCTGCTTGTCTGTATCATGCTCTGAAATCCACAGTTTTGTCCTGTTATCTTCTGTCTGATTCGTTCAGTGTTTCCTGCCGTTACCACGGCGGGCTTCCACTTTTTTTTTAACATTGACATTAACCGTTGACTCCTGTCCCCGTTTATAATAATCATCTTCAACCGCTGGGCTTGTTGTCCACCACCTGACCTGTCAAACTGCCTTCCATGTGAAGGAACCCGACCATCTCTCAACCTCTGATCACGTGTTCGCATACAAAGAGACAAGAACAGTTGCCTCTCCCAAACCCGTCTCCCCTGACATCTATATCCCTGACACCTGTACCCCTGAACAATATACCCACATCCACTACCATAACTGCACTACACGATAATTCTTCATCAAATTCAGACTCACAAATCATGCATATATTCTACCCTCACAGTCGCACAATGACTAAGTCGGCTACAGTGGAGCAGTCAGCTCCTAGCAAACTGCCTAAGCTCTCAGCAAGTGAGCTCACTCCTGAGGTTGCCCATGATTGGGACAACACATGTTCAACTTACTTCATGCACAAGGGAATTGAGGCAAAGGACCAGGTCAAGATGATAGTGTTCGGGATGTTAGACCCACACTTACATACCTGGTACCTCACACAAAGAGCTACCTTGAATGCAGGAACATTCACGGAATACATGACTGCCCTCAAAGATTCCTGGCTCAATACTCACTGGGACACAAAACTCTGAAAGAAAGTTCTGGGCTCTCAACAAGGTACACGACCGTTCTACGAGTGGGCACTAGAAATACAAAACCAAAACACACTGTTGTACAGCAACCCAGCACATCTGTCCAATATACAATATACAACTACACAACCAGCTTGAAGCAAACTTCTGTGACGAACTCACCACACCTGTGCTTAGAGCGAAGCTCGCAAATACCTTAATGCTCAGAAAATGGATTGAGGAAGTGAAACATCTCGATGACAAGTGTCTTGAAGACCTTGTGTCACACAAGAAGATTGCTGAAGACTTCTTTAAGTCGTCAAAACGTACACAATCGTCATCGACAAAAGCACCATTCCCCACCCGCAACTCTACAAATACCTCTAATACCCCATCCTCCCACCTCGGACCCCTCACCCCTGCTGAACGTGCGCTCCTTGCTGATCACCATGGGTGCTTCAAGTGTCGCAAATTCTATGTCTCTCACAGGTCTAAAGAATGCACCGACAGCGCTCCCGATGCGTCTTCATACAAGACTCTGATGGAAGAAGATGCTATTGCGGCCAAACCAAAGACCAACAAATAAACTGTCAAAACCTGTCGCCGCTGTTGCACCCATTGGAGCTGTTATGCCTTCTTCCTTTTTCGAAGAAGCCTCTGAATCTGATGATGACACGTGCATAGCCCCCTTTGAAACCCCCCATTTGATTTGGCCTTGTATCTTGACGGGACCACTCTCTACTTTGTTTGAGCGTGTAGATGCCTTGATTGACCATGGGTCACATCTAGTTCTTATTAATGAAGATCTTGTGACCAAGCTTGGCATACGCAGATGCAAACTGCACACCGAAATAGAAGCGAACTCAGCATTCCTGATGTCATCCAATTCCTCTTTTTCTTTCTCTGAATATGTCCATTTGTCTCTGTCTTCTGTGAACCATGGTTGGTGTTCACATACCATATGTGCTATTATTGCACCTAATCTTGTCGTGCCCCTGCTTCTTGGGGGGCCTTTCTTATCACATAATTGCCTTCTTATATGTAGATCATGAGCTTCAAACCTGCATTGACAAGTCTTCCTATTATGATCTCTTGAACCCTCCAAAACGCATAGAATGTGTACATGTTCCCATTCCCTTGCATCATGATGTATTACGACTACATAAAGGTGTTATTGATGAACTTCAAACTGTTCTGACAACACGTCACGATGAACTTGACAAACACACGACATCTTTGGTACCGGATGTTGCTTTGACCTTGCGTCAATGTATTGATACTCTTGCCTTCATTGAGAAAAATAAGGAACATCTGCAGTGTCTAGATGCAAAAATGTGTCGCAAATACGACGACCGATTCCCTGATGACATACCCCACATTGACCATCTGCTGACTGATGTCGTACATCACATCAGACTCAAAGACCCCAATAAAATCATACAATGCCAAAAATACAACACGCCCCGTAAATATCGTGAAGCCTGGGAGACCCTGCTCAATCAACATGTTGCAGCTGGGCGACTCCGACCTTCGTCAAGTCTGTTCATATCACCAGTGTTCCTGATACCGAAGAAGGACCCCACAGCCCTACCACGTTGGGTGAATGATTACCAAGCTCTGAATGCAAACACGATTCCAGACAATCATCCCCTATCACGCATCGATGAGATCCTACATGACTGCGCCAAAGGAAAAATCTTAGGGAAAATCGACATGACAAACTCATTTTTTCAAACACGAATCCACCCTGACAACATCAAGTATACAGCAATTGACACTCCAATAGGACTCTATGAATGGACCGTTATGCCCCAGGGAGGATGGAATGCTCCTGCAACTCACCAACGTAGAATGTTCATGGCACTCTGTCCTCTCATTGGAAAAATATGTCATGCTTACCTTGACGATATCATTATCTGGTCGCAAATGGTGGCCGAACACATTAAGAATGTCAAACTGGTCCTCGATGCACTTTGCAAGGCAAGCCTTTTCTGCTCGCCTAAGAAAACATCTCTCTTTTGTACTGAAATCGATTTCCTCAGACATCACATCTCGGCCAATGGTATCAAAGCTGACACATCAAAGGTCAAGAGGATCTTAGACTGGCCTGTACCTCAGAATACAAGCGAAGTTCGCTCCTACCTTGGTCTAGTACGATACTTGGAACAACTCCTACTGAACCTGGCCGAGCATACACGGATTCTGACACCTTTAACAATGAAATCAGCAGATCTCAAATGGCCTGGGTGGTCGAGTGCTCACCAATTAGCTTTCGATGCTATCAAACAACTGGTTGTTGGATGTGGTTGTCTCACAACGATTGACCATGACAATGTTGATGACAACAAAATCTTCATGACATGTGACACCAGCGATTGGTGAACAGGCGGTGTGCTAAGTTTTGGTCCAACTGGCAATCATATGTGCACTCAAAAAGTGGCACATGGAACTGTTAGGTACCGCCTTTACCATGTACACTGATCACCGCATGCTAGAGAAATTCATGACCCAAAAAGAACTCTCATGCTGAATTCACCACCAGCAATCTGTGGTCCAAGGCTCGTGAATAAATCATGTGAAATCAGCACCATCATGCTTGTACAAACGCTGCACATCCCAAATGAAGTGTGGTGCCAACAACGGATCTTGCAACAAGTCCATAGCCCAATCCCACAGCAGCCGTGTATGTACATGGAATTCAATTTTCTCTTTCTTGTAAGGGACAGAGATGACATGCTTCTCGAACTGCATAAATTATACCTGAATACTCAGTAACAGAGAGAATGAGGTTTAAAATATCTCACAGGCGTCATCTGAGTGGCTGCTCGATCCCAGGCTTTCAACACTTCCATGTGAGATCTGAATGTAAACTTTGATTGTCCCTCGACAATCTGCCATATCAACTGCAGCATCTTGTTGGTCTGGTCCTTATTGAGTGCTGCTTGGTGTGCAAGTTCTGCAAACTCAAAATCTGCACGGCACACAAAAGGCTGCCACGGTGTATCATCGACGATGGGCATGGAACTAGCCTCTGCCTCAACAGAGTGTCCAAAGGCAGAGAAGGTCTCAATGGCTGGGGCACTGTGGGTAACACAACGAGAAGATTGCAACACAAGTCAAAATGAAAATGAAAAGTGAAATGAATACTTCTCTATGTTGGGTCTTTCTGCTATGCCTATGCTGCTACACTTGAGACAAGCACATTCGACCCTAAAGGGGACTGCTACTGAACACAAAACCAGCTATTGGGATTCTTCCAGTGCGAGAAAGTAGCGCCTAAGGCGCGCGATGCGCGGGAAAGTCGTGCAATGTGCGAGAAAATGCAGAGATTGAGCAAGAATTAGACTTTGAGTGGTAGTTTGAAGGTGAGAAGAGTCAGTAATGCCTCCTTGGCTCAACACAATGTCAACCAAGATGAGGTAAGTGCTATGTAATGACTACTTAGTCAATGGGAAAAGATGCCATATATGTATGTAATAATGAAAGATGATGGGAATCTAGTTAATACGCACCAATGGGCTGGTTTGGACAATGGAATGAAGTTCCTAGATGATGGGCGATGCAGGGCGCTTAAGCGTGGGAAAGCGCGCGATGCGCGAGCGCGAGAACATGTCACAAAGTGCGGGAAAGTCGCACGCCTCTGGCGCCTATAGCGCACGAAGCGTGGGAACGTCATGCTTCAATAGAGACTGATTGCAAACATGATGTGAGGATGATGATGCGAGTTTAGCAATGAACTGAGTGATGGTGAGTCGCAATATAGAGTGTTGTGAGCCTACAGAGATGTGAATCTCTACAGCATGTCTGCTATTTGGGTGATATTTGGTTTTAAACATATCAGGAGCAATAGGGACTGCGGCTGCTGCCGCAGACCTACTTGTCAACATGCTCATGTCTGAGTCTGATCCTAATAATAAAACATGCTTAGAAACAAAATGCACAAAAGTAATATACATATGTAGATGTGAATCCCCCCCAATGCTCATAACATCGCCAACACTGCCACCCTCCACATCACCAAATGTGTTGTTGTTGGCACCATTGACATTCGCTATGTCATATCGACAAGCTGATCATCTGCCAGCTGTGAAGGTCCAGTAGTAGTTGCAGCTACTTTAAGTCCCTTTCAGAGGCATCATTGATCCTTTCAATGTTCTGATCATGATATATCAATATAAAATTTGATGCATGACATTTGAAATCAATAAGCAATGGACTAAATGAATTTATTGGAACGACTGTGTACCTTTCTTTTGGGCCTCAACTACCTGAGCTGCAATATCAGCAAACTCCTTGTCCTGCCATTTCTTCTCCCACTTCCATGAACAGCTCCCCTCATGTGACTTGATGCCATGAGGAGAAAAATATTCCTGACAGAACTTACATCGAGCCTGGGCAGATAATTGAGATGTTGACCATACATAGGCATGTCATTGTGTGGATGACATTATTCAACAAAATACAAAATGAACAAGAGATTGATATTGAAGAAGGTGATTGCAGGTGTGATGGCTGTGGCAGCTAAGGGTGATATCAGCAACTAATCAGCAACTGATTGATTGTATTGATACAAGTCACCTGACAGGAGACGTCGCTGATAATTAATGTGAAACAATATAGTCTTTCAAGCCCCTCAAAAGCCCCTTGGAACTTTGTCAGCCTGTTGAAACGCAGTATGGCATCTTGCAAGACACCAAAATAAGTCGGTGCCTTTGCCAGACACTCAAAATACACTCAGTCCAACTTAAATCTCAGATGCAATGCCATTGGAAGGCATCATAATTCAGTCCAAATATAGCAGCCTTCCAAGCCCCCTTTAGAAATTTCCAACATACTTATTAATATTACCTAGCACTCCCAATCTGGTACCATGCCCTGGGAATCCTTCTCACTGATGTCAAAGAAGCGAACCACCCACACTGCAGAAGAGTTCAAAAACTTTCTCATCTCACTGATATGAGTCCATGCCTGATCTATCTCAATGGAATGGACTATATGCTTCACTTCCTGTATTGCCCGAAAGCAGTTGAAGAATTCTTGTTGGTATAGCTCCTCAATATACATCCATCTATGGTTTCCATTGAGGATTATCATCTCAGCACCAGGAGTTCTCACCTCCTTTGTTCATTTCACAAAATTTTCATTACAAAGTAAAATTTATTGTTACTGATGAACTTAAAGTTACATTAAAAAATTGTATACTTTAAAAAAAAGGTATAGTTGTTATGCAAATAAATTAGTTCCAAAGGGTTTAAACATATCCAGATAACAACAATAATATAGCAGTAACAAAAATAGCCCAAACAAATAATGGCAATTTATGTAAACTCATACCGTTAGTTCTCAAGAATATAAACACTAGTTTTATTTTTTTGGTATAAGGATATAAAGAATTCACATCATATGCAATAACAAATCTTTCTGAATTTAAAAAATATATCCCATTTAATGAACTATAAATTAACTAATTTTGTTTTTATTTTAATAAAAGAATAGTAGATGGAGAATAATGAATGGTAGATGAATAAAGATTTTAAATCATAATAATCAACTTTATTTTTATAGGTTTCACCTGCAGTCTCCTGAGGCTGCTGGTGATCATGTGCTTCTTCTTTATGCCAACGTACATCACATTTCCTTCAAAGCAATTCAGGAGTGCAGATGACTGGTGGCTGTTCTTGATTTTGGTGATGATCTGCTTATGTATTTGGCAGCAGTTGTATCGCTGTCAAACCATCTCTGGTCCAATACCAAAATCATTGGTGGTTCCTCCAATGTGAAGCAGAGCATATCCAAGTTCTGCATCTCTTAAATCTGCCAATATTTGCATGGTGTGGAGATGTCATTGCCCCTTCTCCTCTTCCACCTAGTACTCAATTAGCATACATGTATGCTAAATAATGCAACAATCATTTACCTCTTGCAATTGGATCACATCAGGGTTCTGAAAGAATTCAGTTTGCTAGTGTACACATATGCTAAATACAACTAACTTACCTTTCCTTTGGATGGTGCAATGTCCACTTTCATCTTGGAAGAATCCTAAAGATGATCATCAGAATACAAAGCAATGAATTTAGCATACATGTACACTAAACTTACCTTTACTTTGGATGGTGCAATGT